>QANX01000572.1:0-124840 GCA_003254975.1 Ochetophila trinervis
CTACCAAATACTATAGAAGGAACTTCATTTAAATAGAAAAGAACCTCATTTGCAAATTTTGTATACGTTGGAGTTAGACCATCAACTACTACTTGGATATATTCTTTGACTTAAAAAAAAAAAAAAATTATATTGCATGCCGTACACAACGCTGTCAATTAGTCATTGACCATCATTGGCATCCACAAAACTGAGATAAATTGTTCTATATATATTCACATTCTTAGCCTTCATTTATTCAAATATCCCATTTAATATTTGATATCTGAGTTAATCTCTTTCTCTTCCTTCAATTCTCTAGAAAATGATGAACTCTTTTCTTGCATTTTGCAACAAGTTTTCTTTGGAAAAGAGACTTGAAATTCAGAAACCCAATTCCACAAACATTATATACAGAGATGAGCTAGCTAGGAAAAAACCATCACCAGATAAGACAAAGAAAGTTAGATTCCTTGAGGCTTGTGAACCATTATTGCTGAAGAAAGAAGAAGAAGAAGAGAAAGTAGGAATTCGTATCAAAGTAAAGATGACGAAAGAAGAAGCGGCTCGAATGCTATCAAAGTGCAAAGATGGTGGTGTTCTTGAGTTTGAGGATTTGGCCTCTGAGCTCCTTCAAATCCCATCCAATCGTGTTAGTGTTCTGCACCCCCAGCGGTGATATATATGAAGAAGTTTAATTTGTTTTCTCTTTGTACCAATAATATATATATACTCAAAAGCGTTTCCATGTATTTTATTTATATAATTACTTCTTCTTTTTTGCAGAATTTTTTTTTTATATATTTGAAAGTTAAAGATCTATAAATGTATATGGCGGCTATCGTCCTAGTACATACTATTAAAATTTGTAATAANTATGTTTGAAAAAAGAGTTAAAAATGAAGATATATATATATATAGATATATGTATGTATTGCTAGTTGCTACTAAGCTCGGGAAAATCCTTATATTGGAAACCAATTAAAGCACCAAATTATCGTTATTCAGTCGTGTCCTCTTTTGCATAACCAAATGTCAATCTAATTAGCTAGGAAGATCCATCATTTTGTTAATTAAACTAATGTCAGCTGCTAATACTTACTTATAATTCCATTTCCTACCCTGCTTGCCTTGCTTGCTGCCTGAAGTTATGGAACATAAAATACTCTCTCTATATCTCTCACTAGCAATATATCTAGCTAGCCCAAGAGCCATTTTTTTTTCAAAAAGAAAAAGAAGCTCAACTTGAGAATAATCCAAGATAATAGTTAGGAAAAATAGAGAGGTGGGTCTTTCCCAATTTGGGTGGTTTATTAGAGAGCTTTAAACAATTTTATTGGTGAGGGAAAGACATATTAGAGTGAAAACATTAATGAGTGAAAATGAGTGGCTAGAGGCTGCGTGCGTTGATCATTAGATTGATATATACAATTTATCCACCGTCTTTGGAATGCGACTTGTGAAGACCAAAAGGGACTTTGCTTTGATGAATCGCAACACCAAAAAGAAAAAGAAAGGAGAAGCTTTGAAAGTAATTTGTAAATCATATGTTGATTTTCATGAAAGATACAGCATCTGTTTAAGAGGAAATTAAGTGATCAACTTTTAGACTTTTGAGAAGATAAATATTGAAGAGAGAGTACTGGCATTTATATATACCTACCAAACCAGGTTTTTTTTTTTTTTTTTTTTTTTTTCTGTGGGTTTGTTAATCGGTATGCAAAAGTATTGGGTTTTTTCCTGTAAGAGCATATGGTTTAATTTGTTTTAAGTTTTAACTAAGTCATGGCTTTTATATATGTATATATATTTATTTATTATGGAAAGGAGCTTGAGTGAGGATATACCCTCAACTAGATAAGTGAATATAATTATCTAGAGTCGTTAAATTACATATATTTGACATGATATGTAACTCAACGATTTTAAATGATCAAGCCTATTTATCTTCAATTTTTTTAAAATTAAAAATATTGTCACATGAACTAAACTGATACAATATATATTGGTTACTACTCTCTCCTACAATTCCTAGTTTTCTAGTTTCTTCGTATGGTCTTATGCTAAAAATAAGTTCTAATATGGAAATTCCATTTTCTTTGCATAGAAGCTCTCTCTTGTTTCATTTTTATATCTTTAATCTTATCCAACCAATAATATGATGTTTTCTTCTTCTTCTTCTTTCCTAAAAAAAAGTTAGCGGACAGAAAAAATAAAATAAAGTAAGCAAATTAAGAATAACCTTTCTTCAAAGAGAAATTTGACCTACTAATTAAACTTCCTCCAGAAATGAAATTGGAAAATAAACTCCATTTTCAACTTATAATTCTAACCATATTTTGATAAAAACACCTTTAGCCATTAGATTTTTTCAAGAGGTTTGAAATATTCGAACGTTTTGAGTTGCAATTACCTTTGTCATTAGATTTTTCCAAGACTTTAAAATTTTCAAACTCCTTCGAAAAAATATACTACCTCATATTAAAAGGGGTTCAAAATCTTCAAACCGGCCCTTTCAAAAAACAATTTTGAATTTTCCTTTTGAAATCTAAAAGATTGTACTTCCTATCTTATTTTTCGAAGGGATTTGAAAATAGTTTGAAATTTTCGAACCCGTTCAAACAAAACGAAATCAAGTTTTGTGATGGTGTACACTCTTTCAAAAGGCATTTTGAGTAAAAGATTGTACTTCCTATCTTATTTTTCGAAGGGATTTGAAAATAGTTTGAAATTTTCGAACCCGTTCAAACAAAACGAAATCAAGTTTTGTGATGGTGTACACTCTTTCAAAAGGCATTTTGAGTAAATAAAAAATGTTTAAAATTATAATTTTTGAAAATAAAGCTTATTTTCCATATTTTCATTTGAAAAAGGACTACTAGATGAATGATTTTTTTTAAAATAGGATGGGATTCTATACCAGTTGTCAATATAAAAAGAGCTAGGCTTATGAGAAGTAAAAAAAATTGACGATCTGTGACCGAAGCAAATTGGTCATAAAGAACAGTATATGTAACGGATTTATCACTGAAACCTCGTGAGAAAACATATTAACTATGACAGTACTATGTCAACAACCCTTTTGTTCTCACAGTAAGTATTGTTCTGTCACAAATATAAATTTGAGAGCTGACAATATCGGCGAGTCACCGCCGGGGAGACTTCAGAGACGGAGTGTGGTCCGTCATAAATGAACCATCAGTAATGGTTTATGACAACAAGTTGTCACGATAAATTGTGTGCAACTAAAATTTATGTGTCACAAACAAAATTTGTGACAACCATTGCCATCACTGTTTTAATGGTTACTACTTGTAAGGTTTAAGTGACATGTAATGGTCTGTCACAATACATCATCTATGACAGACTTATAACAATAGACTGTCATAGTAAATATAATGTGACTGAAATTTTGGCATCACAGAAACATCATGCATGGCCATCTATTTCATTACTAGTTTAATTATGACACTGACATAGTTTGGGTAAAAAAAACGGTCCTTCACAATATACTATTAGTGAGAGTTTTGTGACAACGTACCGTCACAGTATGATTTTTAGTAAAATATCATTTACAAATCTAAAATTATAAATTTGAAATGCAAGTAACAAAATGAATAATATTTTATTAAAACCAATATCTTGTACATTAAAACTCATTAAACACCAACAAATACTAAGCAAGTTGTACAAAAAAAAACTATTGTATATTCTAGGGAAAAAAATGCATGATAGTTGCCTTTGCCTTTTAAATCATTTATATCTTTATCTTCATCTTCCATAATTCATCATCTCCAAAAGATCCTACAAAACAAAGTTTGAAAATTGCCAAGTAAAATTTACAAGGACATTGTTATCAATAAACTCACCCTCATCATATAAACAAAGTTCAAACACAAAAAATGGAAGTCAAGAATCGATTACCACATTGAGAGCATGGAAGCTATTTTTGTCCTACTAACGATGAGTGAATTCTCTTCCTAGCAAAGTTGCCTTTTTCCAGCCTTACTGACCTACAATATATTACCATAAACAATTGACAAAAAGAAAGAAAAAAACAGACCATCTATTAACAAAAGTCCTTCACCATTGTAAATGGACTAAACTGAAAAATTAAAAAAAAAATCTATAAGCCACTATAAGGATCTAAGTACACAAGGCAATAACAAAACTAGCATAAAAGTATTTTTTTTTCTCAAAATTCATTACATAAATGCTTAAATCTGGTCAAATATTGCAATTAGAATATTGATGGAATTAACTATAGAAGTTAAAAACAAGGCACATAAAATTTCTAAGCGGAAGTTCAAATTTTTCCGTGACATATTAGCAATAAACTTACCAACTATGATTCCATGACATTGGAGTACTTAACATCTTTTGTCCAAAATGGCCAAAGGTGCTCAAATCCAATCTCCAACCAAGGTTTTGACTAGCCTTTATAATGGACAATTGCAGCCTTCTTAAGATTCTCAATGTCAGTTTTATTTTGATAGCCCAAGCCAAGTATGTGCCAGGATGGGTCAATATGATTATCATTACCTTTAAATGTTGTCAAAGCAAGTGGTAGGGTTCCAAGCTACCACATTGTCAGGTTTGACTTCAGATTCTGCTAAGAAAGAAAACCTGCAATATGAGTAACACAGCAAAACAAATATACGCTAACAACTGACTGGTCAATCCAAAATGTAATCTTAAATTTTATGTTCTTGTTGAGGTTCCAAAAGTTCCATAATACTGAATCCTTTTTTTTTCTTCATTTTAGTGCAATCAGAATCAAAAAGTGAAGCAAATAGATCAAAAATGTATTCCCATTGCAAGATCCTTTAAAAAAATAAGTTAAAGATGCATCTTAAACTCTTAAGAAAAGCTGACTACTCATAAACAAAGAGTACTCTGCATAAAAAGCTGTTTTGCTTAACCTATTGAATTGTAACAAGGTTAAGAACCCAAAAAATAGATAACTAAATGCAAACAGACAATAGACTGCTATAAGATTAAATTCAGAAAGAATTATGGCAAGGGCACTCCTACAAACAATGAACACACTATGCCATTTACTAATTCAAAGCATTCTGTTATTTCTAAACTCTCACTATAATTTAAACCCAATAGAGAAGGACAATGATATCCAAACTAGAATAAAATAAATAGAACCAAACTAGAATAAAATAAATAAATAGTTACATAGATACATAGATGGAGACAAACTAGAATAAAATAGGTAAATAAATAGATAGATAGATAGCCTTGAAGAAAAAAGAAGAAGTTGGTAGAGAGAAAAACAGAACCATAGAGAAAAAGAAAAAAAACCAAAGGCAAATAAATAGATAGAATGATAGATCCAAAATATATGAATCTATAAGACCAACAAACTTCCCCACCATGGCAATCCTAACATGTATAAACAACAACTTTCATTCATCTTATGATTAAAACAGAGCCATAGAGAAAGAGAAAAAACAACTTGCTCATGAACAAGATTAAAACATCTTATGATTAAAACATACTACCTTGAAACAAAATTCTACCTTATAACTCATCCTAGAGTTCAACACCATCTTAGGCTTATTCCTAATTACCATAGCCATTTTTCATAATCTTAAAATTCAGAATAAACTTCTTTATACAACAGCTTGCTCATGAACAAAATTAAATTCAAAATTCCAAATAAACATTAAAAACCAAAATTAACTTCTCAACTACAAAACACCCCACATAAATAAAAAACAAAACTTAAAAATTCAATTCTCCTACCTAATTTGTACCCACGGCAAACAAGGCAAAGCCAATACCCAATATCCAATACCCAATTCTCAAATCAAAACCACACCTACACACAAGCAACCATTTCCCAAAATGTATGCACCTAAGAGAAACACCAAAGTCCACCAATTCAAGCACCATAAGCTGCCGATTTAAGTCATAGAAAGAATCCAAGAATTCATGTTTCCAATTTCTCAAACCAAACTTCAAATAACCTTAAATTGAATAGCTATAATAACAAGAAAATTAAATACTTACCACAAAGTCTCTTGTTCTTTTCCAAAAACCGAAATGGAGCTCCAAATGTTCAAACTAGTCTCCAATGGAGGTTTGAAAATCCTTGCACCTCTTGAACATACAATTATGGGGTTTGGGAAAGGATGGAATGGGTAGCATTTTGGTACAAGATCTGGTCAAAATGTGGCCGGATTTTTTACTTTTCCATTGAATTTGGGTTTTCAAAAATCCATTTTTTTAAGCCATCTAGAGGAAGAAAAGCTAAAATGTAAGCTTCCCAATGGATTTAAAATGTCCAAATCCTTTGGAAATTCAATAGATTGAAGTTGGTTGGGTTGAAATTTAGGAAGCAAATTTAATCTCTTCTCTCCCTCTCACAGTCGACCTCCACAAGCAAAACAAAGAGATTTTCTTCAAACATATAAAAGTTATGGGTGTTTCAAGTGGCTTTCCATCTGGCTTTCTCAAACTCTAAAACCCCAATCTCACTCCCTCTTCTCTATCTGGTAGACTCTTTCTTTACAAACCTTCTTCAGCAACCCAAATCGCATTTGCCCATCCGAGAAGCAGAAATTGGTCTTCATTTTTCTTTTCCTGAGCGTTAAAAACACATGGCTGTTGGTGTATTCAAAACAAAAATTATTTTTATCCCCGTGTACTTAAAACTTCGTCATTTTGATAGGTATATTTTTATTTTTTTTTAAATTCCTCCCATTAATCAAACAAGATGTTTCACCATTAAATTATTTTATTTTTTTAATTCTTTACCACTTATAGTGAATTGAAACATCAATTTTGACAACAAATTTGTATATCCGTCACAATTAGACTAAAAATTGGAGAAAATTTTCTCTTTATAACTTTTTCGGTCAATCCATGCATTTTAAAATGAGTCATAGATGATAGATATGGAGCAAATTGGAATTTAAGTGTAATTGTGACAAATAAAAAAACTGTCACAGTTATCCATTAAATCATTTATGACGATATTTTGTTTGTCACAAAATTATTATTAATATTATATTATTTTTTCTATACTATTTGTGACAATAACTGTGATTTCTGTCACAAAATATTTTTAAAAATTCAAAAATATTGCAGCGCCAAAAACTTTTTGATAATCAGTGATAGATTAATGTGTCGAGCTTAAAATCATCATACTAAATCAAACATAATCGACCATTTGTGACGGTGTCGATATTTCCATCACAGAAAACTTCAATTCTATGATGGATAAGCAACCATCACAGAGCTTTTCCGTCACAAATTGTATTTTTTTTTATCATGCTTAAAGCTCAAAAACTGTTTTTTAAATTATTTTCTAAAAGTACTTTGTATCTTCAAAAATCCCTTTAACTAAATTTAATAAAAAGTAACTTTTAAAAAAAATTATAGTGAAAAGGTAAAAAAGAAACATAACTATAAATATAAATAAAAACTATGTCAAACCTTAAGAAAACATGATATAGAAAATTTTCCTCCCGCTCTTTTTCTCTCACACTCTCTCGTGACAAGTTGAGTTAGTTGAGCTTTTCTTCTTTTAAAGCCCAAACCACCATAGATCCCTCAAGAAGAGCCCGCTACCACAAATTAGTAATCATTAATATTTCTGAATGGGCCGAATTGAAAAACTCTATATACCTGCTTATCATTATTTTTATTACAATTTTTTTTTTTTTATAAATTTTACTATTTAATCAAACCTATCAATACCATCTACGTTTATATTAGAAGAACAAAATAGATGCAAATTGCAATACATAAAAGATATATATAGTTATTTTTTTGGGTATTTAAAATTAGTGAAATTTAATTCTAGTGACTAGTGATGCAAACCTATAGACTAATAAAGGAACCTTGCAAACCTATTGACTAGTCAATGCCTATTAACCACATGATGTCCAATATTTTCGTTTTCTTATGGGTTTTGCAAACTTATAGGAGACTATTTGACACTCTTTTAAAAGATGAGTGTTTCTCCCAAAAAAAAATCTGATATAGATCATGTGAAGACCCTCAGTTAAACAGGGAATCGAATCTCATGATGGAATTGACCAACTGCACCTTGTAGACTCATTTGGACTATAATATCATTATTCTCTAGAGTTATTTTGTCCCAATATGAGCCCATTTGGACCCTACCTATCCTTTATCCTAAACCATACGAACTTGAATTATTTATAATTGATTGGCTTTTATTATAACCAACATTTTGCTTCTGATCAATGTCAACTTTGACTCCACAAATTCCATACAGGACTTTGAATAACCAAAAACAAAAACAAAAATTGAAGAAATGGGTCATCCAATCAAGTGGTGTTTAGCATGACTTGGTTGGATCAAAAAGCTAAGATCATTGAGAAATCAATTTTCTATAATGTTAATTATGCAAACGACAAAATGGATATTGGTTGGAATTCCAAACCAACTCAAAACTTTGATGTGCTCCCAAAAGCGCGTAGCTCGTTAGATAAAATGTACTCTATATGTATCTGAATTAGTGGGCGCTCATATCAACTAGTTGTCATATATATCATATTCATGTGCTTGTTGTCTTCGATGACCATTTTAGATAACATATGGTGGATGGTTTCAATTTAAAAAAATTTCGTCCTTTTGGGACACTGGCTGAGACTTATGTCGCATGCATTTTCATGTGACTTTTACTTATAATGGTATTCGTAACTATTTAGTCCTTGTCATTTGAAGGTACGCATGGTAGAAAAAATAATAACTTTTTTCAATACTATATACAGGTCAAATATTAATTATGTGTAGCTTTTTGTGTCTTGCCCTATTCTATTTAGTAGACAGACAATCTCATGCCTTATAAGTTGTTTGACACTTTTTAAGGCTCATAAAAATAAAACCCTTTCCGCTTAGCCTATATTTTGCAGTTAATGAATCCTCAACCTTACTTATTATAATCAAATTAGCATATGATCATTTCAGTCTTGTATAGATGTAGATGACATACATGTTATATTTATGCTTTTGGAGCAAAGACATAAGTTGATCAAGAGCCTATTAGTTGAGCTCAAATTGTTAATGAATCAAAATAGGTTAAGATTTACAATTTATAAATATATTACTTAAACCTCTAGTTACATAGAATTTTTCTGTGTCAGCTAGAGATTACTCTCTTACATATGGTTTTAAGTTTTAAAAAATAAAAAAAATAACTTAAATGAAACTAATTCATTATTACAATGTCAACAACGAATCACTTGTATGATAAATAGATTATTAATATTCATCAGTCAAAAGTTTTTTTAAGGAAAAATATTCTAATAGGACATAGAATATTGATTGTAATTTAAAATGAGAAGTTAAAAAATGAAGTGATGGTAAGTAAATAATCAAGTGATTGATACACTTCTTAGTCTTTACCAATATTCAAATCAAAGCTTTGGACTTTTAAAATAATTTCTGACTGATTTTCCAAAAGTGATATGATTTGTTGGTCTTCATCGGCTATCCTATACGCCTAATTTTTTTTTTTTGTCGAATCCTATACACCTCATTATATCAAATACATTCATTCATCGTGATGACGACTTTGATTTTGAAATAGCTCAAATATTTCCTTATATTAACCTCGATTAATTGGCTAATTAACAATTGTCAACTATATAACTTATATAATCATCATGTTAATTTAAAACATAAAAATATTATATTAAATAATAAAACTATACCACATGTATTAATCGGCTTGATTGGCACTTCCTTAATGTATATTATAATTTTTGTCACATTTTATCCCACAACTAACGAATCAGTTGCACTGATGCGAAAGAATAGAGTTAGATACCCTATGAGCCTTATAACCAAAAATAGATTATGCAAACTTCAAGATTGCCCTTTATTCTTAAAAACCATTGGAAAGGCAGGCCGGCCAATGTATATGTATATGTATATGTATATGTATATGTATATGTATATGTATATGTATATGTATATGTATATGTATATGTATATGTAATGTATATGTATATGTATATGTATATAATAATAACAATAACAATCGTATCAATTACTTCCAAGTAGTTGATAAAGTGGGTTTAAATTTTAATTAGTCCTCTTCTATAACATGTAGAATTTTGATATAAGATGCTTACATAAGACTGAGAGTCAATTCATTCTTATGATTAATTTGGCCGCCAATTAGAATAAAAATGTTCAACAAATTTTCTTTGCAATTATAAGGTTGCTATTAAAGTTATAAAAGGATTAATATAAAAATGAGAAATTTCATTTTTATATCGGACATGAAATTTTGAATCTTAACCATTAAGAAGCGTTGAGATTATGGAGAAAAATAAAACATATAAGCATATCCAGCAATTTGTAATCTAATATAATTTTCTATTGCATAAAAATAAATATTTCTATATCATAATAAATTTCACTAGAAAAAAAATACAAAAAAAAAATTAAGTGTTTCACTAGTCTAAATATCTCGTCTCGAATCAACAAATCGTAAATTTAAATGACTAACTGAGACAACTTCAACAACTTACAAAAAAAAAAATCATTTTACAGGAATTCGAACAAAAGCCTTAGACTGCATGTGAGTACGCATGCCGCTCGGACTAGCAAAAGATGGATAACAAGCAATCAATATTTTTTTTTAAATATTAGATTAAATAATTTTTTATGGAGATTTTGTAGAGAGTCCAATAAAATTATTGTCTTTAAGATAATGATTAATTCTAAATTCCTAATGTTAAATTAAAAAAAAAAAAAAAAAAAACTGCAAATCAAAATATTTGAAACAAATTTTGTTAAAAATTCTTAGAAATATTGAAAAAATCAATTTTCAAGGTAGAGAATATAGAGGGAGGGCCTACCAAAGATTTAGGGATGGAGATGATGAGATTGACGGCTGGCAATAGGAGATAGCCGTGGGGAGCAATGTGAATCGTGCAGGAGCGTTGTAGGGAATCAAGAAGATCAGGACTCAGTCAAAGTAGGCCCCACCCCTTTTAGTTGTTTTATTATTCTATTTTTATTTTTATTTTTCGGCTGAGACATTCGGACCACACCCTCTCTGGTTTTGGTCCGTGTTGGAGAACAACGCGTCCTGCGCCGCGATCAACTTGCTTTTGGGCTTGCTCACTCAGCAAATTACACATTTCTCTACAATTTGGTCGCCCTCAGTTTGCAGATAAACGACCAATTTGCCATTTCGCACACAAATTTGTGGATTTTCAATCTATAAATTTCCGTTTCAACGGAATGTCTTTTATTTATCCAAAAAAATATTTTTTTAATTGGCAATTAACACTAATAATATATATACATTTTTTTAAATTGAGTTCAAAGCTTGGCGATGAATCTTCAATTTTCTTTTTCTTGTTTAAAAGCGAGGATTTCTCAAATGTTATACGAATTTACAAAACATACAAAAAAAAAAAGAAGAGAAAAAGTTTATATTTAGTTGAATTTAAATTCCATGTGAATCGTATAAATTAAACTAAAATGAAGAGGTTTTTATTTTTTTTATTAATTAATGAATATTTTGAATCCTTACATAATGTAGATCCCCGTTCAGAATTTACCGACATTAACAATGTAAATGACGATGGAAATTAGAGGTGTCAAATTGTGTTAGGTTGTGCTGGTACATAAATCTGGTAAATTTTAATATGATCCATTAATATGACACGAACACGAACGATTTTTAAAGGTTTAGATTTGTCAGAAACGGATTGGATTGATAACGGGTCAACACGTTATCTTAATGGGTCTTAACAGCTTTACCTGAGAAGACTCATTAGACCCATTAAAGATCCATTAGTCCTTAATGACATTTTAGTAATTTATTAATAAATAAAAACTTAATTTACTAATAAAGATAGATGTAGTACAAACTTTATTATGTACAAGATATTGACTTTTTGGAAAGGAAAGTAATTTACATTTACATTTATATTTATATATATATTACTATTTTTTTAACATTAATATTTTTTATTTTATTATATATGCAGTTTTAAATTATGACATTAATTTAGAAGAACTCACAGAAGATGTCATTATATCGAGTGTTCAACAAGCTAAATTAGGACAATTCTCTAACACATTTTCTATTGATGATTAGATGTATAGAAATTTAAGTGGTATGCGTTATTTAATTTTTCTATATCAATTTGAATAATAATATACAATTTAACTTTTTTTTAGGTGTTTTGCCTTTGAGGTTGTGCTCATTATGGTTGAAGATGTCATATGCATCGGATTGTTTATGCAAAAAATGAAAATGCGGTTGAAATTGAATATGTTTATGTATTATTGTTATTTCAAACAATATTGTTTTAAATTTTTATTATTTATTTGTAAAAGGATTTAAGTATTACATTTGTGTGATTTGTTATTTTTTAATATGTATTAAGTATGTTGTTTTAGTTTTAATTTTTGATTTATAAAAAGATACAAATATTTACGTTTATCTTTGCTTCATTATTTTTTAGTATAGACTATGAATTATATATCAAATATATTTTTATTTTTTTAAAAATAATTTTGAAAAAAGTTAACGTGTTAACGGGTTGGATAACAGGTTATACAATAATCTTATGAATGGGTTTGAGTTTACATATTTCAACACGAAAGCTTAACGGGTTGGGTTTGGATGAGAAAATTTTGACATAAACACGAATACGACACGACACAAACACGATACGACACGACACGTTGCCATGTGTACTGGTACCATCTAATTAAATATTAGTTCATTAGTAATTATATCGTGTTCGTGTCAATTTATTTATTTATCGTGTTATATTAGTGTTGATTTATTTATTTATTATATTGTATTGTGCTCGTGCCAGCACATTCGTATTAATGTCGACATATTTATATTCGACAAACATATTTATTTTTTTATTTATTAAAATTAATACATTATAAAAATTTAATATAACAAATAACTTAAAATATACTAAAACTAATTTATTTTATCATTTATTTGAAAATTAATAATTACAGAAAAAGAAAACAATTATAATTAATTAATTAATTACAAAATTTTAAAGAAAAAAATATAAAAGTATGATAATAAGAGTTAAAAAGTTTAGATTTTAAATAAGTATTATTTAAATAAAATATTATATTGATTAATATAAAAAAAAAATCACAATAATGAAAATATAGTAAATTAACATTATTTATGTATTTATCAATTATTCGTGTTAGATGATATATAGACTTGTGTTGTGCTTCGTCCATCATAGACTCATACTGTGCTTATCCTATGGGCATTCCAAGCATGACCATTATGCTTGGCAAGACACAGTTTGCATCATGTCATACCAAATTTAAATGTATCATATTCATACTATCTTATCCGTTTTACACTTTTAATGAAAATATTAGATAAATGAAAGATTTTGACATAAAAATATCTTAATTGCAAATATATATTATTTGAAAAAAAAATGTTGTAGTAATGTTATATATATTAAAATATTTATTAAATTTATGTAATAAATAGTTCACATTAAAATGTTATTTATTTATATATCCATATAAATTAAAAATAAATAAATATATTTTTAAATGAATAAATATTCAAAATAATAAATTAATTAAATATTATCATATTATTTGATAAATAAATTTAATAAATATTTTATTACGATGAAATAACAATTAATCATGCATGCTGCATGACAATTTAATTGACTACTACTAGAGGATTCATTTTTTAATATTAGATTTTTAATATTAAAAATAACAAAATGAATAACACTAATTAGTATTTGCAATATTACTTATACTTCCTTCTTTTTACGTTTTTATTTTTTATAAATATTTTTTTGTTGTATTTGGCATTCTAAAAACAAAAACAAAACAAAAAATGAAGAAAAATAAATAAAAAATAAATTATATCCTTTTTTTAGCGGAAAGTATATCCTAACTTCTTAGTCAATTAAATAAGTTAGAAGGGAAATCTCCATATCTTTTTATTTGTTCTCACTAAACTTTATTATTACCAGACTGGTGGATGGTGGTACTACCCTAAATTACAAAATAATAATAATAATAATAATAATAATAATAATAATAATAATAATAATAATAATAATTTAAAAGAGTTAGTATAAAATGGAAAATTAAGATGTCATCGAATTTTTCAAAAACAACTTAAGATTACGTACGTATAAATAAAGAAATTTAGTGTTTAAAAATAAACAAAAGTACTGTTTATTATGCCTACAATTACTTTAACATTTAAAATTAATGTATACGTAAACAGAATACAAGAATAAAAGGTTTTTAAGCTCCCAATTAAGTAATAAACTGCAATGATCAATCAATTCACAAAAACTTGATGTGCATGCTTTAAACAGTATCTAATTAGATAAACCAATTATTTATCTTGAGACATTAATTCGATAAGCATCAATTATTAATTTAATCATAAACATAAACATAAAGGTAACTCACATTCATATTTAATAATAAAAACCCTTAGTCAAATTTTTACATATATATATATATATCTATTATATACAAGTAACTTAAAAAAGAAGAAGTTGTTTTAAGAACGGGAAATTTGAATGGATCAACTTCTTCTTTTTTTAAATATGAATGGATCAAAATTGAAGTTGCAATTTTATAAGAATATATAAATATATATTATTTTTTTGGTAGAATTGTAAAGGATATATTTTGTCACCTATATGATCATTATTTACAATTTTGATATATATATATATATATATATATATATAGTCAAGTTCATTAAAATGGATAAGATAGTTTTATATTCAAATTTTTGTTTAATTTTTGAATCATATTAATGGCTAAAATTTAAAATTTTAATTAATTATTAAATTGTTGATTTATTAATATCCTAAAATTTTATTTAGAAAAGTGTACTCTATAAAGATTTAAATATATTTTTTTAATTTCAAGCTCTAAAACAATTCAAAAGCAAAAAAAAAAAATCCTAAAATATCATAGTCTTTTTATGGTGTGTATATCTCCATCTTTTTAAAATATCGATCGTGATTAATAATTAATTATCAGTAACAGTTTTATTTAGAAAATAAATTATTAGTGACAAAATCATCAATAATAACAAATTATACGATATATGCAAAATTTTAAGACGCACATAAAAACGGCTATAAAATAAAACCGCATCTACAATATATTATTAATGAATGATTCATCTTAAAGCTTTTATCTATACAGTGCATCTACAAATTTAAAATTTATAAATATCCATACAATAAAAAAACTATATATATAGTCATTTATTTATGGTGCTAATATTTGTATTATTTTAAAATGTAAATAATAAATAAAACTTTATTATCAGTAATTATTTAAACGCTAAAATAAATTACCAATTCATAATAAATTTAAAATTAATATTTAAAATAGTCTAGCTCTCCGCAGTCCGCGCTATAGAATTTTCCCAACGGATGTATATTTTGGAGAGCAAGTTATTGAAATTGAATTGGGAAGTGGAGGACAAAATGGTAAAACAACAAGAGCAAGCGCCGAGTCAGCGTCCACGAAAAGGAAGAAGAAACGGTCTCGTCCCCGACAAGCTATGACCATTTCACTCGCGCATATATAACTGCCAAACCGATTCTCTATCTTAAAACTCTCCTTACCTGACGGCTTCTTCTTCTTCTTCTACTTTCTTTTTTTTCTTCATTTTCTCTCTCTTCCCCAATTTTTCTTTCTTCTCTGTTTATTTTTTTTAATTCTTTTTATTTTTAAAAATTTGCAATCTCAAAAGGAAAATCAAGGAGGATTAGGAAAAAAACGAAGAAAGTATGCGTGCAACAGATAATAATCAGGGTTCATTTTTGAACCGAATCAGTATCCGTAGAAATCAAGTGGTTTCCATGGACAATAACCATGAACAAGAGCTCGAAGACATCGAGCTTTTTCAAAAACACGTCGGCGATCGGTTCGCCGACCTTTTATCGCCGGCCGAAGATACCTCCGCCGATGCCCTTCTCTCAATCGCATGGCTCCGGAAGATCCTCGACGTGTTCCTCTGCTGCGAGGCTGAATTCAAAGCCATGATGATAATGGGTCGCGACCCTTCTCAGATTTCCAAACCTCCTCTCGATCGCCTCCTCCACGAGCTTCTCGACCGCGTCGTTAAAATCTTAGACGTTTGCAATGCGGTGAGTCAGGGCGTCGACGCGGTTCGGCATTTTCAGAAACTCGCCGAGATTGCGGTTTCGGCTCTGGAACAGACGCCGATCGGAGATGGTCAAGTCCGACGAGCCAAAAAGGCTTTGAATTCTCTTGTCACGGCGATGACGCTCGAAGATAAAGACGGCGCAGGTAACAAATCCACCGAGAGAGCGTGGTCTTTCGGCCGGAGAGGCGGTGGAGGAGCGGCGGTTAAGGATCGGAACCCCGGAAACTTCCGGCCCATTTGTTGGAACATGGCAAAGGGATGGTCCGCGTCGAAGCAGATTCAAGCAATGTCGTCCAATCTGGTGGCGCCACGTGGTGGGGATACATTGGCCATCCCCGTTTACATATCGAGCTTGGTGATGGTGTTTGTGATGTGGGTTTTGGTGGCAGCGGTTCCGTGTCAAGAGAGAACGGGGCTGGCGAGCCATTTCTCTGTGCCGCGGCAATTGTCGTGGGCACAATCGATGATGGGTTTGCAGGAGAAGATCTCGGAGGAATGGAAGAAGAAGGAGAAGAGAGGGTCTAGTGGGCTGTTGGAGGAGATGCAGAGAATGGAGAAACTGGCTCAGGCCTTGACCGAATTCGCAGAGACCTTTCAGTTCCCCGCGGAGCCAGAACGGCTGGAGGAGGTCGCGAACCAGGTAGCAGAATTGGCAGAGATTTGCAAGAAGATGGAGGAAGGTTTGGTTCCTTTGCAGCAACAGCTGAGGGAGGTTTTTCATAGGGTGGTCAGGAGTAGAGCAGAGATTCTTGATGCGTTGGAACAAGGTGGCAAATCATCAGCACCCTTAATGTAAAATCTCAAAATTCATTTACTGTTAAAAATTATTGAGGGAGATCTTTTTGAAGAAATTTGGAATTAGAAAAGATTTGAGGTAACTTTTTTTTTTTCTTTTTTTTGGTGATGCCCTGTTGGAATTTGTTTTTATGGCTGTTTTTGGCTCGTGAAAAAACAGGGCTCTCTCTGAACCTGCAATGAGAAATTAGACAAACTCTTTTCTTTTTTTCTCATTGAGTACATAGCGTCAGCGACTAAGGTTGTGGTGGAGTATGCTTTTGCTAAACATTAATGGTACTCGTTTTGTTTTTTGTTCAACTTGTTCATTTTTTATTTTTTATTTTCTGAAGTATTTGGGTACAGAGACTCTAATTGGAGAGAAATATATATATGTGTACATATCCAATGAATTTCTTTTCGCTTGTATTAAAATGGGAGAATTGTAGAGGTTTTTTTTTTCTCTCTTTTCATATTCATGATTGGAAAAGGTTGGAGATTTTCATACTCTGATTATCGATGCTGAAAACTTGTAACTAAGGTGTAGAGAGTATTTAAATTCGTTAATGATATATGATATATCATATATCTAACATTTTATTCGTCTTTTTGTTATGAAAGCTGTACATATTCATGAAAAATGTTAATATTTTATATGGTGTTGTTTAGTTTGGTTTTTGAAAGCTTTGGGCAATAACACTGGAACTGGTATGCTAATTTGTAAATTTTCTCGGTTAGTGTTTTCTGGTTTATGACAAAGCAAATTTAGATTTTTATTTTTGGTGGAACTTGATGGTTATATTGCTTGATTGGTAATGCATTCTTAGAAACGTGGAGACAAGTGAAAATTAATGTACGAGGTTCCTCCAGTTTCCTGATTGTTTGGGTTCTATTCTGTCTTTCTTTTCTAATGCTTTCTCTTCCCAATATTCCGTATTTGTACGCGAGTAGCACGAAAAGAACCAACTAAAAGTTACAACCACAAGAAAGAAAACGAAAGACAAGCCAAAAAATGGGCAAGGTAGGCATTACTTGTGTACCAGTTGTTCCCATCACTGATAATCATTTTTATTTCCAATGTACTTTTCTTTTCTTGATAAATAACCTAATTCCAAGAAACTCATTGTATTTTTTTTTTTTGGTAAATTAAGAAACTCATTGTATTGGACAAAACTCCAGTGGGACAGATGTATAGGGCACACTTTCTCACATGTAAATGAGTTTTACATAGTGAATCTTACAAATGAATATAAAATTATATATTCTACAAAGTTTTTTTTCCATTGTACATATCTTTAGCTCAAATACCAATTAAACATCGAGCATTTTCGATGCACAAAATTGTTTGCCTGTATGTCTATCTATATATCAACATCATCAGATATTGTATCATTGGAACTATATTATGGTGAACTCTTTTGACAAATTGTTGAGATTATCCTTTTTGCACTTTTTGCCGTGTTCCTTTTGCAATTATGAAAACCAATTGTTCATTTCACTTGGGCTTTAGAACAGAGCAGAGTAAGTAAATAGTAAATACAAAGTTCATGGTCCTTGTGTTAGCTTAGCTAAGCCAACTTGAAGCTTTACCCTTGAGAAAGGGAAAGAGACATGGTCAATTTGGTGGTGAAGCCAAATGGGAATAGACAAGGACTATGGGAATGGTCGAATGGGTTTGTAATAAAAGCATATATATGGTTTTCTTTTTTTCTCTCGTTCAGGTGAAAAAAAGCTCCTCCTCAAATGCCTACTTAAAGGTAACATTTATGCACTAAGTTGTAAACAGAATTGAATTGTTCCTTAAATTTCTCTAATTGGAAAATAATATTATTTGAATTTTCTCATCATTTTAAGCATATAAAAAAGACTTTTGGTATTATTTATCTTCAAGTAAATAGATATCGTTTTGAAGCAGTTTTAATTTAAATTAGGAACGAGTCTTTAAAAAGGTGACAATTCTCATTCATTGTCAATTGTGGATAATAATGTTTATAGTTTTAAAGGTGTTCTTTTAAAATATTCGTTGAGCAAATTTTTAGGCAACCTTAATCCAAAAGTTGCCTAAAGATCCCTTATGATATATATATANCGTTATGATGTGAATATTATATATATATATACATATATACAGGACTGCTACAAACCCCACCAGCCGGGGTTTGTAGCGTCCCCGACTGTTAATTGCAAATAACAGTGTCAAAATTATTTTGACCGCTTGACACATATTTTGACCCCTTGACACACGTGCATATCATGTGTTCTTAAATCAATAACGCGTTCCCACTCTCCTGCCACAGCCCTTTTCCTTCCGCGATCTCCTGCCCCCGACTCTCCTGCCACAGCCCTAAATCAAACCCGAGCACGCCGTTCTGCCTTCTAGCCACGCCGATTGAAAGCCTGACCGGTGGGAGCCCCGATTGCAGCCGGAATCGGCCTGAAGCTCTCCGACTCAGCCTCCCCTCCACGAGCCCGAGAAGTCGCGAATCTCTGCTGCCACAGCCCTAAATCAAACCCGAGCACGCCCAAGGTTCTGCCTTCCAGCCACGCCGATTGAAAGCCTGACCGGTGGGAGCCCCGATTGCAGCCGAAGGAATCGGCCTGAAGAAGCTCTCCGACTCAGCCTCCCCTCCACGAGCCCGAGAAGTCGCGAATCTCTGCCGCGATCTCTGCCCCGATTCCCAGCCCTAAATCAAAAGATTCTGGCCAGGTTCTGCACTTGCTTCAAGCCACTCCGCCGCCGATTGAAAGCCCGACTGGTGGGAGCGCCGATTGCCGAATCCAAACAGGTTTCTCGACTGAAGCAGCTTCTCGGCTGAACACCTTTTTTTGTTTTTTTTTTTTGGGCTGAATTTTTTTGTTTGATATGTCAAATTAGGAATTTATGTAGATGAAATTGTGTTATGGATTTGTGATGGAATTGTGCTATGTAGATGGAATTGGAGATTGTGTTTTTGTATTTTTGGATACTGCATAACTGTATTGTGTTTTTGTATTTTGGATTTGTGATCAGTGAATCTGAAGCACGGTTAATTGTGCCTATAATATATTTATTTTTTTGAAAATAATAAATATTAAATGGAATTGGGCTGCAAGCAAAAGGGAAAAAACTTTTTTGAAAAGGAATTGTAGATGGAATTGTGTCACGGTGTTATGATATCAGATTGTGATATGGTTTTTACTGAAGTCAACAGCTCAAATATAAATAAATTAGATAGTTAGCACATCCCATAATAAGATTATACTAAATTCAGTAGCATGTACAATTTAGTATAATTTAATTTTATATGATGATTATTACTAATTTACTAAAATCTGTAGCATGTATAATTTAATTTTTAATGATGATTCTTACTGAATGGGTAGCAATTGCAATTTATATTGAAATTCTTTTGTAGAACAATTAATTTATACTATTTTAATGATTTTCAGAATTGCAGCTTATTGTTCCAACATGTCAGATGATAACGAAACACAATTTTATACTCCACAAGTTGCAGATGAGATAAAACCAAAAGTTAATCAGGAATTTTCAACAGTTGATGAGGCTTTCGATTTTTATAATGCTTATGCAAGACAGTGTGGATTTAGTGCAAGGTCAAATAATAGCAAAAGGAAAAAAGGTGAGCTAGTGTGGAAACAATTTGTTTGCTTTAAGGAAGGGCAGACAAATGATTATTATGAGAAGAGAGAAAAATATACAGTCGAAAGATCGAGTGAAAGGAATCGAGGAATTACTCGAGTTGGTTGTCAAGCTAAGATGACAGTGGTTAAGAGGCAAACAGGATTGAAATGGGTTGTTAGCCTTTTTATTGAAGGGCATAATCATTCTCTTGCTACTCCAAGTAAGGTTCATTTGTTAAGGTCGCATAGAAATGTGTCGGTCGCAAAAAGAGTTTTGAGCCAACAGTTATCAGAAGCAAATATTCCAACTTGTCAACAAATGAGAGTGATGGAAATAGAATCGGGTTGTACTCAAAATGTCGGATGTACTGAGAAAGATATAAGAAACTATATACAGAGAGTGAGGGATGAGCAAAAAGATCTTGATGCAGAATTGTTAATAGAATTTTTTTCTTCTAAGAGAGAAAAAAATCCATCTTTTTACTTTAGTTTTGAACTGGATAGTGAAAATCGACTTGTCAGATGTTTTTGGGCAGATCCTTTTGCAAGGAGATCATATCATTTCTTTGGTGATGTAATTGTATTTGATACGACTTATAGCACTAACAAATATGATATGATATTTTCACCTTTAGCAGGAGTGAACAATCATGGTCAAACTATCATTTTTGGATGTGCTTTGTTGAGTGGTGAAAAAACTGAATCTTTCGTTTGGCTGTTCAACCAGTTTTTGGAAGCTATGCCTAGGGGTGCACCTCAAGTAATTATTACGGATCAAGATCCTGGAATGACTAAGGCCATTGCTCAAGTTTTTCCAGCAACTTATCATCGATACTGCATGTGGCACATTTTGACAAAATTTTCAGAAAAATTAGATGCCATTGTTTATCGTGACAACTATATGTTGTTTAAAAATGTCATTTTCAACTCTGAGACTACTGAAGAGTTTGAAGGTTGTTGGGCAGAATTAATACAAGAACTAGGCCTAGAAGATAATACATGGTTGCATCAAATGTATGGAATCCGTAGCAAGTGGATTCCTGCATATTTCAATCACATCTTCAGTGCAGGGATCCTGAGCAGTCAAAGAGCTGAGAGTTCACATGCATTTTTTAAGAGGTATATCTCAAACAAAAACTCATTGATGGACTTTATTATACGTTTTAATAGAGCTATTAATCATCAAAGACACGATGAGTTAGTTGCAGATCATGTTGATGTTAATGAGCAGCCAAGATTGAAATCTATGTGCCCAATGGAGACACAAATGGTGAAAATATATACGAAGAGGAATTTTTTGATGTTTCAAGATGAAATGTTTGAAAGTGCTGCATATTTCTTAAGTAGTACGTTTGAGGATGATGTGTCTGATGTCTATACCGTGCAAAAGGCAACTGGAAGTAGTTCAGATAAGTGTAGACATGTTACATATAATAAGCATACAGACTATTTGTCATGCACTTGTAGGTTATTCGATTTCAAAGGAATCCCATGCAGGCATATGTTGGCATATTTTCGTGTAAAACAAATCATTTTTTTACCAACTACATACATACTTCATCGGTGGACAAAAAGTGCAAAGGTTTGTGAAATGTGGGATAACGATGATCAAGTAATGAATGCTGAAGGTGATATGTCATTGGTGTCGAGGCATGCAAGTTTATCTCGCTCTGGTTCTACTTTAATTGATGATGGATCTCTCACTACCGAGGGTACTAAATTCCTTTTGAATGAATTTGAATTGTTGCGTGTTAAAGTGAAGGATATTAATGGTACCACAATTGGAATGCCTGAATCAAGTAGCAGAAGAACAAAAGATGGTCAAAGTATTAATAATCCAGTACATGTGAGATCGAAAGGCTGCGGTCGAAGATTAAAATCTTCGAAAGAATTAACAATTTCGAAAGATAGACTTTGTAGAGGATGTGGACTTCGGGGGCAACAACATGACAAAAGAAATTGCCCTAGGTTGCAAGAAAGGTAAACTTTTAATTATTTTTNTGGATCTCTCACTACCGAGGGTACTAAATTCCTTTTGAATGAATTTGAATTGTTGCGTGTTAAAGTGAAGGATATTAATGGTACCACAATTGGAATGCCTGAATCAAGTAGCAGAAGAACAAAAGATGGTCAAAGTATTAATAATCCAGTACATGTGAGATCGAAAGGCTGTGGTCGAAGATTAAAATCTTCGAAAGAATTAACAATTTCGAAAGATAGACTTTGTAGAGGATGTGGACTTCAGGGGCAACAACATGACAAAAGAAATTGCCCTAGGTTGCAAGAAAGGTAAACTTTTAATTATTTTTTCGTTTCCATTTTGATGATGACATTTTTATTCATATGTATTTATAATGTAGATCCACATTACAAGATCAAGATTTCAATGACCATTCATCAAGTGAAGATGAAGACTTAGTTTCTCAAGCTGGTAAATTTTTTTACTAAACAAAATTATTAGTTTTTTTATATATCCAATAACATCCACTTGTTATTTATTTGTAGGATCAAATTTAGGTGGACGAAGTAAAAGATTTTAGCTGAAGTGTGCAGTAAAAGATTTTAGAAGATCTTGGATGAAAGAACTTTTATGTTGTCTATTTTAATTAATGAGAACTTCTATGTTGTTTATTTTAATTAATGAGAACTTTTGTATTGTCTATTTTTAATTAATGAGATTTTATTTTGGATTGTCTATTTTTAATTAATGAGATTTTATTTTGGATTGTCTATTTTAATAGATAAGTTGGTGCCTTTGTTGTATAGGAAACCCATGTTCTTCCAAAATGGTAAAAAGGGAATTCTATGTGGCAAAGAGGTGCCTACCTTTCAGCTTGCTATAAAAATTATTCTTTAGTTTATTTGGGTTAGGATCAATCCATGTGGTTCGGATTGTATATTTTAGCATAATATTAGTCATAAATATTTTCTTAGTCATCCATGACTAAAGACTGCTTTGAAACGCACAGATACAACCACTCACAACAGGGTTTTTCATTTTCTTCAAGGGTTTTCCTCCTTACTCCATACTAAAGACTTTTTTACTTCTTTTTTTTTTTTTTTTGAGAATGAATTTTCCATTAAAAGATTAAAGATTTCAAATTTTAAAACCCGAAGATGTGCAATGGGATATGAGAAGGCAGATTCTTAGCTTAGGATAGTAGAGAACCTTTAAGAAGGCAGATTCTTAGCTTAGGATTTGCAAGGTCAATATAAAGTACAATATCATTAAAATAAATTTACATACTTTTCATAAAATAACAAATTGATATCACAACTACAACTATTATACTTAGAAATTTCCAGTCATAGTCGCATTTTTTCTGTCTCATAAGATGTTCCACAACGCTTTGATGCTGCTGCATTAGGCCGTTCACTTTGAATGTCAATTCTTGCACATTATAATTTAATCTACTAACTTCTTGAATCAGAAATTCTTTTTGGTCCATATTCTCATGATCTATTTCATTATCCCATACAAACATTCCACAATAAACACCATCCTGCAAAACACTTTTATAGTCAATAAATAATTAACTTATATTATAAATACCATACTGCATAACACACCGTTCAAATTGGTAAATTTACCTTAGAATTATGGCATTTCCAAAATTTTCGATTAAGATTTTTTTCACTACGAGATATGTGTAATTTCATATTACCACCACATTGACATTTTAATTGCCAAGAACTTTCATGTGCACTGGATGTCGACATTTAGGAAAAATTATTACGTGAAACAAAGAAATTTAAACAATAGACAATATCTGGTCACTGACTCTCTACTTGTTTTGCAGCAAATTTGAATCAAGTATAATAATATTTGTTTAAAAAATAAAAAACACAAAGCATATCAGAAAAATTGCCTATTTGTAAATGTGGAATCACCTTGTTTGGGCTGTTGACTTCAGTAACAGATAGACAAATATTGCCTATTAATTGCAAGACGAAATTGAAAAAAAAAAATGTTTCTTTTTCCCTCACAAATCCATAACACAATCTGATATCATAACACCTTGTTGACATATCCAAACTACAATTCCATACTAATTTAAATCATCATCTGCTTCCTATTAAACCACCAAAAATGAGGTCAAGCAAAATGTCTCCTTTATTTACTAGCTTCAAACTCTACGACCTATTTAAACAGTGCTCATAATTTTCATCGGTCAAGCCAAGTACAGAGGGAAAATAAGATAGTTATGCAGTATCCAAAAATACAAAAACACAATCTCCAATTCCATCTACATAACACAATTCCATCACAAATCCATAACACAATTTCATCTACATAAATTCCTAATTTGACATATCAAACAAAAAAATTCAGCCCAAAAAAAAAAACAAAAAAAGGTGTTCAGCCGAGAAGCTGCTTCAGTCGAGAAACCTGTTTGGATTCGGCAATCGGCGCTCCCACCAGTCGGGCTTTCAATCGGCGGCGGAGTGGCTTGAAGCAAGTGCAGAACCTGGCCAGAATCTTTTGATTTAGGGCTGGGAATCGGGGCAGAGATCGCGGCAGAGATTCGCGACTTCTCGGGCTCGTGGAGGGGAGGCTGAGTCGGAGAGCTTCTTCAGGCCGATTCCTTCGGCTGCAATCGGGGCTCCCACCGGTCAGGCTTTCAATCGGCGTGGCTGGAAGGCAGAACCTTGGGCGTGCTCGGGTTTGATTTAGGGCTGTGGCAGCAGAGATTCGCGACTTCTCGGGCTCGTGGAGGGGAGGCTGAGTCGGAGAGCTTCAGGCCGATTCCGGCTGCAATCGGGGCTCCCACCGGTCAGGCTTTCAATCGGCGTGGCTGGAAGGCAGAACGGCGTGCTCGGGTTTGATTTAGGGCTGTGGCAGGAGAGTCGGGGGCAGGAGATCGCGGAAGGAAAAGGGCTGTGGCAGGAGAGTGGGAACGCGTTATTGATTTAAGAACACGTGATATGCACGTGTGTCAAGGGGTCAAAATATGTGTCAAGCGGTCAAAATAATTTTGACACTGTTATTTGCAATTAACAGTCGGGGACGCTACAAACCCCGGCTGGTGGGGTTTGTAGCAGTCCTGTATATATATATATATATATATATTTTTTTTTTTTAGGAATATTTTCTGTTTAATAAAGTATTAGATATGTTTCCTGTAAACAAACAAAAAAAATTACTTAATCATCATTATACATAAACATTTTATTATCTTAAAAATTATTAAATATGATCATGAAAACATTTTTTTATCAACTATCATACAAGCTTGGAAAAAAGTCAATTATTTCCTTATCAGATTTAAATTTAAAAATAAAACTAAAACCATTATTCGGGCACCAAAACGTCGACGTCCCTTCACATGAGGTTTTAGAGATTTCATAAACAGTTTAAACGAACCCATTCTTCAGTGGCAGTGCACCACGTTTCAGGCTCAACCCATTCCCTATACGACCTTTGGAAGTCTTCTAGAGCCACCATCACTGCGATCATCACTAATCCAACAGATAATTTTATTATTTAAATACTTGTATAAAGCCTTCTCTCAAATCTCAATGTCGTCAGGTTCATCTTCTTTGCTTTTACTATCTTCAAAATCGAACCCACTGCAATTGTTTTCCAACGACGTCTTCTTCTTCAGAATCTTGAATCTCTGATTTCTTTCTTTTTGCTTTTTTTTTTTTGGCTAAGCTTCAGTTCGCAGATTCATGGCGAGCTTGTCTAATTGTCCGTCCCTGAAGCACGGTGTTTCTCTATGGAGTTCTCAGTCTGCTTCTCTCACTCCAACTCGCGTGTCTCCTTCAATCCGATTCAGAACCTTCCGTAGAAGCTACGTGGTCGCCTCTTCCGCTTTCGCGAATGAGAACCGAGAGTGAGTTTTTTTTTTTTTTTTTCATTTTTCCCTTTATTTAAAATAAAAATTGAAGAATTTTGAATTTCATGGTGAAGCTGAGTGGTTTTTTTCAGGTTTGTGATCGTTGGTGGTGGAAATTCGGCTGGTTATGCGGCTAGGACTTTCGTCGAACATGGAATGGCCGATGGACGCCTCTGTATTGTCTCCAAAGAGGTTTTCTTAGTACTCTTTTTGCATTTTCTTTTGGTTAATGAAAACGCAATGGAAATGCTCGATAATATTTCTGATTGAGGTTGTTTTTTCTCTTCTTGTGCTTGACGTAGGCGTATGCACCTTATGAGCGTCCTGCACTTACAAAAGGCTATTTATTCCCTTTAGATAAGAAGCCAGCGCGCTTACCTGTAAGATTTTTCTACTTTCTATGCCTTTTTATGATAAAACCCTCAAAATTCTTCTTTGGCTAGTTCAGTTCGTGCACATTGACTAACAACTTTCATTGTGTATGCCTCAGTCATTAACAGTAAAATTTTGATTTTTTTTTTCAATTCCTTGGATGTTATATTTATAAAGTTTAAGGTGATGCTATACGAATACTGTTTTTAGGGATTTCATACTTGTGTTGGATCTGGCGGAGAAAGACAAACACCTGAGTGGTATAAAGAGAAAGGAATAGAGGTAATTTGATAATGCCGCGTCTTTTCAACTTCTTTTATCGGGCTAACAATTTTCTGGTTATGTAAAGCATTTCGTTTGCATTATCAAAGGAAAAAACTATATTTTTGAAGTGTTTTTGTTACTAAAATAGTATAGAAAAGGAGGGAACTGTTGATCGAGTTGTTTCTGGATTAACATTTTTCAGTTTTTTAATTGTTCTCTTCTTCTTCTTTACTGTAAATGTTAATTCTAATTCCGCCTATACATTTTTCCTTTAGATGTTGTATGGCGATCCGGTGACAGGTATAGACATTGAAAAGCAAACCCTGACAACAAATTCTGGAAAACTGTTGAAGTATGGATCACTTATAGTAGCCACAGGGTGTACGGCCTCAAGGTGCTGTTAAACATTTTTACTCAAGTCATATATGCTTCTTATTAATTCAGCACAAAATAGAAAATGGTGCTTCTAGATAAATCATAGTAACAGGTGAAGCAATATTTTCACAGATTTCCAGAGAAAATTGGCGGAAACCTACCTGGTGTTCACTATATTCGAGATGTGGCAGATGCTGATGCTCTAGTATCATCACTGGTAATTTGATGCTTATTGCACTTTGTTTCATAGATTCAAACTATCATTTTGTTCTGTATCCTTCTGACTCTCCCAATGTTTTATACATGAAATTTCTAGGGAAAAAAAAAAGGATATTACCCCTCACTGAACCATAAAGCCAACTGTGTCAATGTTATTCAAGTTGTGCTGAAGTCTCATCTTATTGCCTTTTCTATCTCTTTTTCCTTTCTAGGAGAAGGCACGGAAGGTGGTGGTCGTCGGTGGTGGGTATATTGGAATGGAAGTTGCTGCAGCAGCTGTTGGTTGGAAACTTGATACCACGGTATGCATGATATCAGACTTGGAGATGCTCTACTATTATGGTTCAAATGAGCTAATAATTAATAATGTATATGAACTGTTGGACTTTGGAACATCAGCCTCAAATTTTATTTACTTTTCATTGTATTTTTTTATTTATTAATTCTAAAATTCACTTGGCTCTATATTGTTGATGTATTTTCTCTAAGAAAAACTTCATACTGATAAGTCATATGCCAATGTCTTGACTCCGACTACCTTAACAATAGGGTTATTAACTTCTTTTTGTCCTTGCAACAGTTTCACCTTTTCGCTTCTCACTGGTTGCTGCTTTAGTGTCAAGTCATATGGTTATTGGCGTTCTTTGCTTGACCAAATGAAAGTCTTCTTTTCAAGTTCTAATTTCTTGTCTTGTGGGACTATCATATTTGCCAATTTATTGTATTAGTTTAGCTATTTTGTGACCCTTTTAATCCTGGGTGTCTTCAATATTTGAAAATATTGGAGATTATCCAAAGGTGCAGTGGCTACAACTGACCACATTGGTCAAACCTGAATGCTTTATCCCATTGTATTACTGTTTCTTGACAGATACCCATTAATTCTGGACCTCTTGTTGATCTTAACTAAAGAGAATAGTTCTTTCTATAAGTTAGAAACCTACCATAATGCCTCTGTGTGTGTGAGTAGATATATATATATATATATATATATATATATATATTTGAAGAATGCATGTGTATATATAAATATCAATACTTCTGACTATATATTTTCTAACTTAGAAGCAATCATGGTTCTACCGTTTTTATTCTTCTTCTTTTTCCTTTTGTTTGATAGATCGTATTTCCAGAGAACCATCTGCTGCAAAGACTTTTTACTCCTTCACTTGCTCAGAGATATGAAAAACTCTACCGAGAGAATGGGATTAAACTCGTAAAGGTTCTCTTTCTGTCTCTCTGTGTCTTTCATACTTTGACATCTGTCATGCTTTGATTAAAGCCTAATATCTAGTCCTTTTAAACTTTCTTAATTATGACTAGGGTGTCTCAATTAAAAACTTAGAATCTGACGCTGATGGACATGTAGCTGCTATTAAACTTGAAGATGGCTCCACAATAGAAGCAGACACAGTAGGTTTTTTGTTTTGCAAAACTCCATCCTTATCTGGGTACTTGGTTGTCCATCTGTCACCATGCATTTTATTATGTTATAAATTTTTATAAGATTTGTTTATACATTAGAAAAGGATGAAATGGGGATGAAATTAGAAAATGATTTCTTTTCTTTTTCCTCTTGCAGGTGATTATAGGTATTGGAGCAAAACCTGCTGTCAGCCCCTTCGGAAGGCTGGGTTTGAATAGCACTGTTGGTGGCATAGAGGTGTATATCTCTAGCAAAATCAATTACTTTTCTAGGCATATATGTTTAAACTATGTCAAAATATCATGGATGCATGCAGATGTGCTTTCATCAGTTAGCCATATATAGTTAAACTACGATGGTTTATGGAACATGGAGCTTATCTTGTTTCATTTATTGTTTACTGATAGTCTTAATGTTTCAAACTCAAAATATTACGTTCTTACAGATTAGATGAATTAACCAGGATGCTTAGACTGACTAGGCCATGTATAGTCAAAATTAGAACATTTATGTGTCATTGGAGATTTATCTTATTCCATTTGTTGTACCCAGACAGTCTGAATGTTCCAAACACAGTATTACGGTTCTTGCAAATGAGATAATTAAACCAATATGCTATTATCATAGTGTTAGCTTGGACCATAAATTGCAGCTGATGTTTGTTGCAGTAGAAAGTGAATTGTTCCTCATTATTACTTTGTTAGATAATATTGTATTTGTACTTCAAAATTCAGGTTGATGGTCAGTTCCGGACAAGTATACCTGGTATCTTTGGAATTGGAGATGTAGCAGCATTTCCATTAAAGGTATAAATCACTTAAATCAGGTAACCTTTATCTGTTAGTCTCAATTTTAAAATGAAACTTGTTTGTATTGAACAGATATATGACCGTATGGCACGAGTTGAACATGTAGACCATGCCCGTCGATCAGCACAGCACTGTGTTAAAGCATTACTGAGTGCACAAACTCACAAGTATATTGGACCCTCTATCTATTAGTTGATTACCTGATGGAATTTTTAGTGAATTGTGATAATTGCTTCAACTGTTTTTGTGCTGGAAAACATCTTTGTTGACAATGTCTATTGCTGTATGTAATATTGTGCGCAGCTATGACTATCTTCCCTATTTTTACTCGAGAGTATTTGAATATGAAGGGAGTCCCAGGAAAGTTTGGTGGCAATTTTTTGGGGACAATGGTAAGAATGTTGAGGATAATTTTGCTTTTATTTCTGTATAATAAATCTAAATAAATGCCAACTTGCACTTGGCTCTGACTGGTCATTTTTATGTTCTTGAACAGTTGGAGAGACAGTTGAAATTGGGAATTTTGATCCAAAAATTGTTACTTTCTGGATTGAATCCGGTAATGTTAATCTATTTCAGAATTCTCTCTCTCACTCTATCCATTAATATTTCATTGGCATAGTAGATTTATTATTTTGGCACCACAGGTAAATTGAAAGGAGTTCTTCTTGAAAGCGGAAGTTCTGAGGTACTTCTAATTACTGACTGGTTGATGTTAATTTTTCGATTGAATAAACTCTTTCATATCGTAATAACTAACTCTCGAAATCATGTCGGTGAAGGAATTTGAACTTCTTCCTAAACTTGCAAGGAGTCAGCCTGTAGTTGACAAAGCCAAGCTTCAGAATGCATCTTCAGTCGAGGAGGCACTTGACATTGCTCGTTCATCCTTAAAGCTCGATGCTTCAGTTTGACGCAGAATAGTGAAACCAGGTTTTGAACTCCCAAACATCATCCAAGATTTCTTATATTACAAACTACAGTCAAATAAGGACCATTAGGGATTTTTGAAGCACTGCTAGCGACCCAACTTCATTTCTTTAATCAAGCGGTCATCACAGTTTGGTGGGATTTTACTACCAGGTACTGATTCACAGAGAGAGAGAGAGAGAGAGAGAGAGGCTAAATATATAAATACAAATAAGCATATTTACATGCTTTACATAAGATTTCAAATTGGTCGTAGCCTTGTAGCCCTTGTGGGGACTATACTCCACAAGCTTAGTTGCGTGCTTTGCATAACAACTCGATTTGTAGCATCGTTAGGCTTTTTAGTCCTTGTGGGGGAGAAAGACTTCAGTAAGGGGCTCTACACGTGGCATTATGATTATGTTCTTTTTCTGATGACTCAAACATAGTTAAACAGTGATGTCCCAAAAAAAAAAAAGAAGATAGTTACGCATGTGTGTGTTTTCACCCGAAGAAATAAAAGTCATGAAATTATTCAAAAAGAAAAAAATTGAAAAGGTAGGAGTCTAATTCTCGAATTTGGAAATGCCAATCTTTGTGAAGGCAATTTGTATTAAAGAGTTAATACTATATCCATCCTACCAGTATGCCGTCCAAAAGCATATTTAATAAAAAAAAAATTAATGGTGTTTTTTATTTTAGAAAATATAATTTTTAAAATAAAAAAGTATAAAAAAAACAAAGGGGGAAATTTTTATTCAATTTTAACTATGCTATTTATTACTATTTTTTATTTTTTAATAAATAAATAATTTTTTTATTGTTTTAATATTATAGAACAAATTCAATAAATTAAAATATTTTGTTAAATAAAATTATTAAATGTGCATAAAAAATTATAAGTACAATAAATATGGGCATTAAAATTTTTTTATAAAGAGTAGATTTAGCATTCTATATTTGGAAAGTGAAATTTCATTATGTATCTTAATTTTCGTTTTAAGAATCCATTGAAATTATCAAATTGAAAAATATTTTTTAAAATAAAAAATTGATACTTTTAAACAGTGCATTAGAGATGCTCTAAGTTCAGATTATAATGGCTAAAAATAAATATCATTAAAACTTTGTGTTTTATTATATCTAGGCTACTTAATTTTTATGATATTTATTTAAGAACCAAAATGGCTTACCAGTGGAAAATAAAATATTAGATATTAGCTAGATATATTAGATGTGTGCAAAAAAATTGACCAACTGATAAAACCGACTGATTTAATCCAATACAACTTGTTTGGATTGATTATTTTAGTATTATTGGATTTGATCGGTTTTGAAAATTTAAAAATCGTCCATTGGATCGATTTAGTTCGATTGTTAAAGTAAAAAACTGATACAACCAATTTAAACCAAACCGATTACTTTTTAATTTTTAAAAAAATTATTTTTTTTATTATATGACTTGTTTTTATTGGTAAATTTACTATTTTACTATGAATTTACATACACTCAATTATTTTTTAGATAAAGTGTAGAACATTATCTTTATTATCTAACTATTTTTCTCCCTAATCATTTTTTAAATAAGTGTAATTTATTTATTTTAATTATTTATGTGTTAAGTTTTGAAATAAAAATTTTATTTTTTAAACAAAGTTTAAGTCCATCAAGTTTTTGGCATAAAAAAATAGTTTAAATGTCAAATATTTAAAGTAAAAAAGCTTAAAAATTAAATTTTAAAAAGTCTAAAAAAATTAAATAAAAACCAAACAAAAACGATTAAATAAACTGATCAAATTCAATTACTAATTATATTAGATTTAATTTGATTTGATGTATAAATCAGATCAGATCGGATTAAAAAAAATAAAACCGATTATTAATTGGATTTGATTAATTATTTTCAAAATAGATCAATTTTAAACTAATGAACACTTTAAAATATATATTTACTTTTTAATAGTATAAACTTTTAAAATAGCATTTTATTGTGCCTTACTAATTTATTGTCGTGTTGCTGCAACTGCCGATGCTAACAATGTTTTAGAATTAGTATTAATTTAATATGCATTACTAATTTATATTCATGTTGCTGCAACTGCTGATGCTAGCTCTAGAAGATGTTTTCAGAAAAAAAAAAAAATAAATAAATAAATAAATAAAGGCACTGTAAGATGTTGACCAACGACCTAGAAAGTAATTAAAAAAATAAAATCGGTCATCTTTAAAGGAGCATTACACGCACAGTGAGAAAATGCATTTTAGACAATTATTTATTTATTTATTTGGGTAAATGTTAGGTTAAACATATATGTAGGACAGTAGGAGAAATATATTAGTTATAGGGGTCAAACAAATATGTGCTTGATGTGGATTAAGATAGTAAACAAAAGCATATATATAATTAAAATTGAGAAAAATCGTTTAGAGTAGATGAGCTCATGACAGTAGCCATCCAAGTTGCCGACTTATTTGCCTACTTAATAACTTCAAACATTTTTTTATTTTTATTTTTATCAAAGGGATATAATATATTAATTATCTGATGGAGATATTACACAATAAATAATAAATAAATAAATATAAAACTCTATAGGTGTTATAAGCTATACCTCTTAACCTAATGAGCAATGACCAGTCTTCTTTTTTTATTTAATAATTATATTTTTTTTTGTCCCATTCATTCGAAAAGTTTTCATTTTACTCCCCATGGTAGCTTAGCAAAACAAAAAGTGATGGACCATCACATTTTTAAAAATTGTAGTTTGGATCCTTGTAAATTTTATTATTGTTTGAAAAGTTTTATGCTGCAATTTCGTGTGCAGTGCAAGGCCATTGATTTGGTATCTATACTAACATGAGACTTTTTTATTGAAAAAAAAAATATAAAGAGTTGTCATTTTTATACTTGCGTTTCATGTTCAATTCGTTCTTAAAATTTGGTTCAAATTTCCCATCCAAAATTACACAATAAGTGATGAAATCAGATCCAATTAGATTTCAGAGTTTCAGTGGTCATAATCACTATAATCCAATAAAAACAATTAAAAAAATTCTTATTTTAACTTTTATTTTTATTTTTTTAAGGATCTTCTAATAAAATTTTTGACTTTTATAAGAGTCTATTTTTTTTTTTTAAAGCTCTGCATACAAAAATTTACATTTTTAATACCATCCACAAAATTTGTTATACTTTATAAAAAGGCTTTGGAGTCGTATACATTGGGCAAAGCTACCAAGCTCCCATAGCTATCTTTTTAAAATGATATGTAATTAGTGCAATATTGTCTCACATGATTTAATTCAGTTTGGTTGACGTTGTGTACCCAATACTTTCTCCACATGTGGAGGCATTTTTGCCCACGTCACAGTAGAGAGGGCTTTGATGAACGGTTGGATTTTTTTTTCTTTTTGGCTTCATTAGAAAATAATTACGTATAGATATGAGATAGATATATATATATATATATATATATTTTGGGTAAATAATATTAGATAGATATGCAATATAGTACCAAATCTTTTTGTATTTTCATTTACAAATATAAAGGAAAAAAGTCATTTATAAATTTAATTAGTTTTATCAGTACTCATCCTTTTGCTTAAAAATCATTAACAAAATATCAACCGTAGACATGCTTATCATATTATACAAATATTTTCAACTTATAAGATTAGGTAGCTTCTGATACACTATGTAAGCCTAAATACTTTTTTTTTTAAAAGAAAAATAATATCATTTTCACATAAAACTAATAAGAGAGAAAAGCAATTGTAATAGAAGCTTAGAAAAAAAGAAGAAGAAAAAAAGGGTAGTATTATTTAATAAGTGAATAACTATAATCCAATAATAAGTATGAAGATTCGAATTTGATATCATTATCCAAAAAAATCTTATGAAGGTGGTCTTAGGTCACATAGATAATAGTATATACTAGAAGTGTTTATCGGTTCGAAACCGATTTATTTTAGAAATAACTAATCCGATCTATATATCAAATCCAATCTAATCCAATTAGTAATGAGATTGAATCAGTTTGGTTAATCAATTTGACTTTAATTTTTATTTTATTTTTTAAATTTTAATTTTTGAGCTTTTTTACTTTGAATATTTGATATTTGAGCTATTTTTTATGATAAAAAATTATTGTGCTTAAACTTTATTTAAAAAATTATGTTTTTTTTTCAAAACATAACACATAAATAATTAAAAAAATAACATGACAATTAAACATATTAAACTAAAACAAACAAAATTACTATACTAATATAATAATCCAGTAATCCAACTCCAAATTTAAGCTAATAGAACAAAACTTACATACCAGTAATATTAAATTAATTGTTATATTATTTATAAAATAATCGTAGAACTAGGCGTCTGGAGTGGCACCTGGCAGGGCCTGCCTGAAAAAAAAAAAAAAAGAAAAAAAAATTAATCGGCTTGGTTTGGATCGGTTTTTAATATAAAAAACCGAACCGATTATCGATTTTAAATTTTTAAAATCGATCCAATTCAATTATACTAAAATAACCAATCCAAACAAGTTAGATTGGATTGGATCAGTCAATTTCATTGGCCGGTTGATTTTTTTACACACCTCTAATATATATTTCAATTTCAAAGAACATAATATTTGTATGTTCTAACTAATTGACCAAAATGCTTTGATAGACATTTTACAAATTGTATTTTATTCTTTCTAATAAATCTACAGAAATAGACAAGAAACGGCAACAAGAACCAAAATTGGAAAACGAATCGGAGATTACTAGAGAACAAATAATGGAATTTTTTTTTTAAATGTCTTTGCAAAGGAGTTTTACAAGTGCCTTCCATTCCATCCTACTATATGATTAAACGCCTATTTGTCTAAAATCTGTGAATCACGAAATAATAATGAATTTTACAATATATTTATTTTTAAAAAAATTATTGTATATATAAAAAGGTGATGTTGATTTCAAAATTGAAAATCATAACCATGAAAGGGTCTTTCTTCTACCTTTCGTAGTCATAATTTGATTTCCATATGCTTCTAAAATGACTTGCAAGATGATGTTGTACCCACTGACTAAATTTTGCCCTCTTATTTGACCAGAAGGTCCGTCTCTTCCTCAAAGGTACAACATAACAAAGCTTAAGGTTTAGAAACTAGTACAATTCCCAAAAGCGGACCTAAAGAAGCTAGGGGTGGGCGCGGTCTGGTTTGGTCTGGTTTTTTATAAAAATTCAGACTAAACCATAGATGGCGGTTTAGCTTAACAACAAACCAAACCAAACCATTAGGACCATTCAAACCAAACCAAACCAAACCAAACCATTTATAAACGGTTTGGTTCGGTTTGGTTTAACGGTTTAGACTGTGATATTTAATTTTACAATCCAAAATAACTACAAGACTAAAATTTAATTTTGTAGTTCAAAATTTAAACTAATTTTAATACTACAATACTAAATTCCAATTAAAAATATTACAATTCAAAATCTAAATTAAAACAAAGTATTACAATCCAAACTAAAAATTAAAAATATATATTAGTTATATATATTATTAATAATAAAAAATATTATAAATGTATATAATATTAAGTGCGGTTTGCGGTTTGGTCTGGTCCAAAAATTATCCAAACCGCAAACCAAACCATTAATGACGGTTTTTTAACATAGTAAACCAAACCAAACCACTATCTTCTACAAACCAAACCAAACCGAACCAAAAGCAACGGTTTAGTTCGGTTTGAACGGTTTGGTTCGGTTTTGCCCACCCCTAAAAGAAGCTTAAGACTGAGAATTGGTCTTTGCTTTCTACGTCCACGCTTTGATTAGCTCTCTCTGTCTCTCTCGCATTCGTTTGACTTGCTATAGCATTATATACCAAACTCTCCGTCTTCCACATCGCCTTGCTCCACAAGTTAAAAGAACTCTATTTTTTTATTTTTTTTTCCTGTTTCTCGGATCCTTCTTCTTCTTCTTCATTATAAACCCTTTTCTCTCTTTGTCCAAGCTCATCTTTAGTCAGTTTTATTATATATTTTCTATATTATATTCAAGTCTCTGTCCGGACCCAAAGAGAAAATGAAGGTGAAATTTCTTCGATTATGTTTGTTTCATTTATTTAATTTTCGATGGTGGGCTTCTATCACTTTTTTTTTTTTTTCCTTTTAATTATATGCTTTGTGCTGTAATTTTATTTAGCTGGGTGCTCTGTTTTTTTAGTTTAGTCTGTTAGATTTTTTATTTTATTTTATTTTTTTAAATTGACCTTTATATCTTTCAAAACTATTCTGATGCATTGTTTACAGCAGAAATTTGAAACTTTGATTTATCAGGCGATTTAATTGTTAGGTTTTTGATTTCTTTTTTCTTTTGTTGCAGAAAGTGATAGTGAAATTGGATTTGTACGATGAGAAAGCAAAGCAAAAGGCTTTGAAAACAGTTTCTAGCCTTTCAGGTAGGAAACAAGCTCTGTTTTATTTCTTGTTATATAGCTTGTATTTTTTAAGACAGAAACCAGAAGGAAAAGAAAAAAAAAATCACAAGGAATTGAAAGAATTTGTAAAACCCAATCGAAAAACGCTCTTCTAAATCATTTTATGCTATTCAACTTTCAAATAAGTTATTACTTGTCCAAGAGATTTTACTTCTTTCATGTGAATTCTCATATCCTCTGTTTTATCCTCTGTTTTATAAATTCAGGCATCGATTCCATCTCCATGGACATGAAGGAAAAGAAACTGACAGTAGTTGGAGATGTAGACCCAGTTTGTGTGGTGAGCAAATTAAGAAAATTTTGGTACACAGAGATAGTATCAGTTGGGCCGGCAAAAGAGCCAGAGAAGAAGAAAGAGGAAGCAAAGAAAGACGAGGGAAAGAAAGACGAAAAGAAAGACGAAAAAGATCAAATTGCTGAGCTTGTCAAAGCTTATAAAGCATACAATCCCCACATGACCAGCTACTACTATGTGCAAAGTGCTGAGGAAAATCCTAATGCTTGTGTTATATGTTAAATTTTTATTTAAATTTTGGAAATAACACAATTAAGAAGAAAAAAAAATATGTTAAAATTTTTTTGATATTGTTTGCTCCAAATGAAAAACAAAGAAAATGGGTTTGGTTCCTATGTAAATATGGGTACTTTGCTCTATAGAGAATGAGTTATATTGAGTATAGAGACTTTTTAAAATAAAGTACCTAGAGTTTATGTTGAGAAAAAGAGATATCAAACGAGAGAAAAACACAGTATTTACGAGGTTCGGCAAAAGCCTACGTCCTCGGCTCCAGTGGGAGCAGTCGCTATATTATTATAGTGTTTGAAAGAATTACACACCTAAATCCATATCTAACTCTCCAATCTCACACTACACAAACACAGAAGAATAACTAACAAGTTATCTCTGCAAACACAGTACGAAGAAACCCTAGGTCACACAGAAAGACGAAGGAAGAAGAAGAACACACAGACGACTCTTTGCTCACACAGACGACTCTTCGCTCACACTCGTACTGCGGTTAACCCTAACAGTAGTGATGAATATATACAGGTATCAAATAACACGCAGATGTCACGTGCCGCAACTCGGGCTGGATATCACGCGGGCTTTGATACAAGAGGCAGAACAGAACACTGGGCTTAAGTAACAAATAGTAACAGGCCTGCAAAATAGAGAGAGAAAATCCAAGATACAAAACGACACAGTATGTACAATTATCAGAATATATAAATGTGAATTAAACATAACAGTTTTCTTTGCATTTTGAAAGTTATATGAAATTTGATGCTAAAGTTTCAATTCTCCTTTGCATTTTTTGGATTTTGCATTTTCATTTTTGATTTGAAAGATTGATTGGAGAACTTTGAAGCACATACATTTCCATGCCTACTATTCAACTAAGAGGCCTCTCTCATCCTCCTAGTACATATTTAAATGTAGACATTACGTGGGAATGATGATAAATTATTAGTAATAGAAAATAATATTTCAGCATCTAGATTATTAAACTTATTATTAGAAGTCTACTTTTCTTCTTCTAATCTTCTTATGGCTGCTAACTTATCTTTTATAGTAGTGACCAAGTCTGTAAAACTGTTTTTTAATAAAATTGGAGGTTGGATTTGATAAAAATATTATTAGTAGTACTTTTAAATTTTATTTCTAACTTTTTATGCTTTTTAAATGGGAATAAAGAATTAGTAGAAAATCTTTTAGACTAACAAACCCCACTTAGTGATTGAACCATCAAACCAAAGGCCATATTTGATCCATGGGACTAAAATTGAGTTAGGATAAAATAGTCCACAATCCTTATTTGACGTGAGCAGGGATTAAAAAAATCCTGACTTCCTGTTCCGGAGCCCACAATGGACCGGATAACTAATCAGATGTAAAGGGTGGGGTAAGTTGATTTCCCTTTCTGTGATTCTTTTTATTTATTTATTTTATATGTTTGTTTATTTCCTCTATTTTTTTTCAAAATTTTTTTATTCCTATAAAAAATTTATTTATATTTGTACTATAAATAAGATTTGAAGTTTATTCAATTTAATATTTGATTTATTTAAATGTTATTGTTAAATATTTGGTAAAATGTAATTGTCCCATATTGCTTAAAAATAATTTTTTTTTTGGATTTTGTCAAATATAAATGGGTGGCATAGAAATTGAAATTGGCAAGAGTCCTACATTGAAAAAGCAATAAGCATCCTTGAAGCTCCACCTCTATAAATAGAAGCTTCAGCAACATTTGAAAGAGTTTTCTCGATCAACACATAACTATAATATAGACTACTTAGTTAATTCTCGTTAGAATTTACTTTAGCTAGTAAAGTGTTCTTAGTTGAAATTTTATTTTTAAGTTCTTTGATCTTGAAGGCAATTGTACCCTTTTAATTATTTTGTTCTCAATAATTAATACAATCATTTAAGTAGTTTGATTCAATTGACACATCTTTTATTTTCTTTGAATTGTTATAGGTTTGAAGTGGCATGCTCGAGCACTAGGAGACAATATATAGTTGAAATTTATTCCAACATATCTTTTTGGCACACTCGGTGGGACCATAATTTTGACTGAAGAGATGATGCAAACTTGTTCAAAGACTCAGGAATCTGACATCCATGACAGCATTAGCAGCCGAAATGTGTCAAATGAAGATGGTCAGGAAGTGGAGGCCATCAAGGCTTTAGATGCGATAGAGATGTCCACTAAGGAGTTGATAGTAAACTATCTCAAGAGCTGAGGAAGAATCATCGGAAGATGGAAACATACTAGGAGATCCAACAGCAGATGTTGCAATGCATCATGGAATTGTTGCGCTAGCAGTTGCAGATGACCCAAGCTGCTTCGAATGGAGCAATGCTGACTAACGACCAGGAAGAACAACAGGTGCAGACCTTTTAGACTGTACCCAATGACAACTTTCCAAGGACTGAGGCATGGGCCTGAAAGACATGGTCTAATGGAAATGATGTGAAGATGTTTATGCCTGAACATCAAGTTCAACCTTACATTCTTCCACTGGCCAAGAACCATATTCAGGCCGGAGGCATGCTGACGACCAATGCCAGAACATGAGAGATGGTCGGGAAGAATAGATGACGAAAACTTCCCAGGTTGTACCTAATGTACATGGACGGAGAGCGGTCGTCCAGCCATATGTTAATCTACCAGTTTAGAACTAGATTCATGGTAAGGGGCATGTGGAGCACTTTGGATAAAACTTTAAGAATGGACACTATGAGGCTCACATCTATCAGAAAGACTTCTATGCCCCAACACAGAGGAATGGATACAGTTGGATGAACAATGGCCAAGGCATAGGTCGTCGAAACCATCATCCAAAAAATGATGGGTCCTGCATTCAGAAGAACTAGATGCCTGTCTTATAGGAGACCTTACCCCGAATTTGTCGACCGAATTGACTTTCCTATGAGATTCAGGTTTCTTGACTTCACCCTATTTTCTAGAGAAGATAAACAATCCACCGTGGAGCATATAGGCTCCTTCACTATACATTACGGAGAAGCAGCGGCTAGTGATTTTCTAAAGGTGTGACTGTTTGCTAATTCTTTGACAGCTTTTACCTAGTATGTCAATTTGTAGTCAAACTCAATCCATACCTGGCAAGAATTGGAGCAAAAGTTCCACAAGCAGTTCTACAGGATTGAGCTGGAGATCTCCATGGCTGACTTATCACGTCTGTGACATATTAAAGGAGAGTCGATACAGATGTTTATAGCTCGATTCAAAAAAGCGAGAATCAGATGTCACTTGGACATACTAAAAAATGTGTTCATCAAATTAGCACAAGGCGGACTGACCTATAAGCTCCGAAAGAAGTTTGAGGGAACATAATTCCATGATTTGTTCGAGTTGGTCGCTCGAGCCACTCAATTTGAAGGTATTTTAAAAGAGGAGTACCAAAGGAATAACTCATCCAGATAGTCATATTACAAGGACCCAAATACTAAAACTCACTTGGTAGAGACTGAGGACCAAGAAAATGTGATAGAATTGTTGAAGTGGACGCAACAGTGGTAGTAGCCGCTCATCCATACGTTTGCAAAGCTCTTACTAGCTCGACAAGGAGCCAAAAAGTTTCACAGCTAGTGATGGATACAAGGAAGAACCAGATCGAATTGGAGAAGGTCTACAATTTCGACATCTCCAAAGTTGATAAGATTTTAACTACCTGCTGGCCGACAAGGTAATTAAATTATATGACGGCCATATAATGCCAACAGTTGAAGAGATGAAAAAGAAGACATACTGCAAATGACATGGCATATGGTCACATCATACTGTCAATTGTGTGGTCCTCATGAATGCTATCCAGGTGATGATTGACAATGGGGTGTTAAAATTCCCAGAAAAATGAAAGGAGATAATGCAAATGGACAACAACTATTTTTCATCGGCCGAAGCGAACATGGTTTTAGCCAATATCTTAGACTTGATGAGACCCAGAATCAAGGTAGACTTCAGACATATATCAAGCGGACGAAATGTCTAGCTTGGAAAGGAGTATTCAGCCCTAAAGACCGAATCACTCTCTATGTTGCTTAGTACTTGGTGTAGGCATGAGTCCAAAGATAAAGGAAATAGGCATCCTGGAAGAAGTCAAAACATGTTCAAGCCACCGATGGAAAGTCAAAGCCAAAAATCAGTGTTTCAGAGCTTATGTCTAAGGATGTAGGACGAACGTGGAAAATAGAACAGCCGATGCCAAGGTGATTGAGCCAAGCTGAGAATCCATGTCACTTTTTCCAAAGAACGCAAGACAATATTGGTTTGGTAGAAGATCGAGAAGTCGATGACTTTTAAGCCACCTACTATGAAGGTAGATCGTTGGTATCATGCAGGATATAAGTCATATCAGTCGCTTGCCATGACCTAAAAGAGGAGGATGCAGCGCCAGCACACCAAAAGTCAGACAGTAATAGTAGCTCCGTTGGGAAAAGAAAAGGATGGTATCGTGCCAAATGAGTTAGAGTCATATCTCGATGATCTGGATGGAAAACTTGAGGTCGCAGCTCTAGCCGAGAAAACCGGTACTTTATTTGGAGCTCTACAAATGAAGAAATCCGTAAAGAAATGGATCAGAAGATAAAGTGTAGAATTTTAGTCGTGCTTGAAAAACATGGACGACAATATGGTAGAGGAAGACATGGTTGTTTCTTCAGTCATCAAGACATCAACAATCAAATTTAAAACCATGGATAAGGTGATGCTCAACACAGTCGTCATCTTGCCTTTGTCATTTGGATCCCAAATTTCTATTGGCATGATAAAAAGAATGTCGTCCAGCAAAAGTCATGATCTAAAAAAAATTCGAACGCAATATAAGATGTCAGATCGGATGCTAGATGAATCAATATTGCCTTACAATTTTATTTGCTTCAACAAAATTACAAAGCAATTGGGGGTGGGGGCAATGTTTTACCATAAATAAATTTTAGAGTTTATTCAATTTAATATTTGATTTATTCAAATGTTATTGGTTAAATATTTGGTAAAATGCAATTGCAATTGTCCCACATTGCTTATAAATAAAAATGCTTTGGATTTCGTCAAGTATAAATATGTGGTATAGAAATTGAAATTGGCAAGAGTCCTACATTGAAAAAGCAACAAGCATCCTTCAAGCTCCACTTTTATAAATAGAAACTTCATCAACATTTGAAAAGACATCTTTGATCAACACACAACTACAACATAAACTATTTAGTTTAAAGAAAATAAAAGATGTGCAAATTGAATCAAACTACTCAAACGATTGTATTAATTGTTGAGAACAAAATAATTAAAAAAGTACAATTTCCTTCAAGATCAAAAGACTTAAAAATAAAATTTCAATTAAGAACACTTGACTAGCTAAAATAAATTCTAACAAGAATTAACTAAATATTCTATGTTGTAATTTTGTGTTAATTGAGGGGGTCCTTTCAAATGTTGATGAAGCTTCTATTATAAAAATAGAGCTTCAAAGATGTTTGTTGCTTTTTCAATATGAAACTCTTTGCTAATTTCAATTTCTCTGCCACCCATTTATGCTTGACAAAATTCAAAACATTTTTATTTACAAACAATGTTGGACAATTGTATTTTACCAAATATTTAACAATAATATTTAAATAAATTAAATATTAAATTGATTAAATTCTAAATTTTATTTATGGTACAAATAATTTCTTCCCTTGTTTTCTTTTGCGGCAGTATAATATATATATATATATATATATATATATATATATATATATTTTTTCCTCTTCCGTTTTCTTCCCTTATTTTTTTTTTATAAATTTTTATGTTCCCTTTTATATATATATATAAATATTATCTTCCTTTTGTTGGTTTTTTTCTTTTTTATTCTTTGTTTACCTTTGTTTTTTTTAAATATTTGTTTTTTCTTATATTTTTAATCTTTTTTTATTGCATCGGTTTTAGTTTCAGTTTTTTTTTTCTTGATCTTATTTTTCAATTTCTTTTTTTAAAATTTTTTAATTGCTTTTTATTTATTATATGCAATTTTGCTAATTGATATTAGTGATTATATAAATTAATTAGATAAACTTTTTTAAAAGATAATTAAATAAAGACTTATCTATTTTTTATATTGAACTTATCTAATTTAAATCATTTTGTTTAATTCAAAAGCTAATATGTTATATGATAACTAATATTCATTTTATTATTATTATTATTATTATTATTATTATTATTCAAGAAGAAGGTTTCATCACCAAATTTTGAACCAAGATCGTCAATGGTCATTATCAGCTTAACTGTTATAAAAAAAAATTATATTCATTTTATTAATAATTATATGTATAAAAAATTAGTCTTATCCTATTGACATGAAAATTTTAATACTTCTGAAGTACAGAGAATACCCCTTACATTCATGTGGGGATCACATACATCGATTCCACATGAATATGAAGGAATTATGTGAAATTTTCTTTACCAAAAAAAGTACGTGAAATTTTTTTCCCTATTAATACCAAACACAGAATTGGATTAAATTTTTATCTCATCCTAACCATTTTCGTACTAAAGGGATCCAAAAAGTCTGATGCAAAAAGCAAGTGGTAGCCAACAATAATTTTGACTTCTAAAAAAACCCAAGTTCTTATGCGCAACTAATCTTGCTAATGACCTAATAAAAAATAAAATTTAAATTTAAAAAATAATATCATGACCCTTCTGAAATTTAGCCCAAAAAAAATCTGCTCGAAAGTTACAAGTTAATTACCACCGTATTTTTTCAGCGTTTTTGTTTTGCCACAAATCTAAACTTTTGATTGGAGCTTGGTTGATATGGCTTTTGAAGATTGGAAGGAACACTTTCAAAATCTTATATTAAATCCCATTAATAATATATATTATAGTAATAAGAGCATTCATTCATCCGCTATGAAACCTAATGATGTAAAATCACTCGTATTATACTAATAATTTGAAAATTCTAAAATAAATATATTTTTATTGTAGAATTACTCTATATATATAACATTTATATTGTTGGGCTTTTAGTGTTTAGCTTAGAACTTATCAAAGAGAAGTGATGTGTGTTGGAAATATCAAAATTAATTACTGAATTAAACATTATCGTAGTAATGGTAAGTTTCATGTCGATTCCACAGAGACTGATAATCAATTGTTTCTATTCTAATTAAAGTAAAATTAAAAAGACAAAAGGGAGATTTTATGTTGGCAAATTCAAATATTAAAGAAAACAATTTAAATTTATTGGAAATAATAATTAGAGAAAATATTGGGTCAGATTATCTTCAATTACTAAAGAACAGGTGATCACAGATATAAATATATTTTCAATAATCATTCAATGATGGGTTAAATAAAATAGCACGGCCAATTTTATTTTAAATCATAAGCAATTAATTAGTTCAGATACGATCATAAACTAATTCTAATTCTGAAATACCTAGAATCAACTTGATCTAAATCAAGTCAGTAAAACATTAAGAACAAGATCACCCAACAATAAACAAGTCCTACAAACGTTGTAAAACTTTAATCTATCTTGTGTTCTCCTAAGAAATTAACAAAAACTTAGCATGCAATTAATAAAATCAAAGTACTACTAAACATAAAACATTCAATATGATTGAATTTCTAATTAGCAAATACCTAATTCACAAATAATTATAACAGATCCAAATTATAATCACAAGAGAATTGAATAATAAACAAATAAATTAGAAGAACACAAATTGAATAATTAAACTTGAATTAAAACTTATAAACCAAGTCTTATACCTTATACTTTAGTATTGAATGATACTCTTACTCAAGAGAAATATTTAGCTACTCATAATTGTTAGAAATCTCTATCTTTTTGTTGTTTTTGCTCTAAAAACGGTTATCATCTTTATAATAATCATAAAACATATGTATACTAAAACATAAGGCTAAAAAGTAACAAAAACGAGCATAAACGCTCAAATTCGCTCCCATCCAGGCACCTGGCCAAACACCTAGGCATGCACCTGGGCTGCACTGTCTTGCTGCCAATGTCCACTTAATTACAGTTTTGCCACTGCTTCTTCATTTTTCTGTTTAATTACGATTTTGCCATTGTTTCTTTATTTTTCATCTCTTTAAGCTCAAATTCACCTAAAACATAGAAAAATACAAATTAATCCATTTTAAATGAATAAAACTTGCTCAAATTAAGTATTAAGGTGCATAAAATATATATAAATTGCATCCCATCGAGAAGTGTTAATTTTTCTTTGATCTTTAACTTGATAGTTTTGGTTTAGTAAGTATGGAAGTTTGATATTGTTATACTTAAAGAATAACAATAGAGAAAAACATAGATATTTGGGTATATTTTGAGTCACAACCAAGAAAGAAAAGACATACTTCTTTGGTATTTTTATTGTTTGGAGGAAGAGAGAAAAATCAGAACTTCAACATTCAAACTATTCAGCATAATCTTCATTCATCGTTTGTGTGCGATATATACGCAAAGTAATGCTTTGCTTTACGCAATGGATAATAACAAATACATATAAAACTGATTGATATGAGCAAACAATTTGTTATGGACCAGTCCAAGGGTTGAGTCATTTTAGGATTTTGAAATTCAACTTGAGTTGCTTAAAATGGTGAGACATTTTTTATATTATCTAAGTTTTATCTTGAAAATATTCATCTCTAAGCTCTCCACTGCTACAACTTTTGCCTTACCAAAAAGAGTAAAGGTAGATATCTATTTTGTCTGTTGAGCCCCAATTTTTTTTTGATGATTATCTTAGTCAAACCATTAAAATAGACATAATACTTTTGGACATAGATGAGTCTGAGCATGAGACTTTGGTAAAGTGCTCATCTTGACAAGAGCATGTCGCCTCGGATGTGCTTAACTCAGTATGAGTGAATTAAAAACTTGGCAATTCTTCAGAGTTTATCATTATCGAAAATCCTCGTGCTTGTTTAAAACTTTGCATGCATTTGCTTGCATGAGGCTTGTCTTGGATACATTGCTTGTCTCAGACACTTTGCTTCTCTTAGCATTGCTAGTGTCGGACAATGTTGTCTCAAACATTTTATCTTAGTCTTGCTGGTATCAAATATAGTTGTCTTGGACATTTTGTTTTAGCCTTTCTAATTTTAAACATTATTGTCTCTGTATTTCTTGTATTGAACCCTGCTATCTCAGACATTGTGTCTTAGCCTTGTTGACATGCATGCTTCATTTTACGTGTGAAAAAATTGTTACCTTTCAATACATACACATGACATCGAACAACACCATGGCTATTTAGGATGCAAACCACTCGTCTGACACATACACTATCATACACTTATTAGCACACACTTATCTCACTAGGTAGAAACCATCTTTGCCAACTTAGAGTGAACCGAAAATAATTAATCCCCATAATTTATTTGCTGTCCAAATTTTTTAAAGCATTGTAGATTTTTCTAGAATATGAAAGTCGGTGTTGATATCTTCAATGCTTCCCTTTAACATTGACTTTCTATTCTTTCTTCTTTTTTCCACTTTGATTTCCCTCAATTTTCACCTTTTTTTCGTCCTTAAATTAGTATCCAAATCACATTTTTCTTTTACCGTTTCATCATAAGTATGCAATTCTATTTCTTTGTTGCCTCCATTTTCTTGCTCCTTTACTTTCTTAATTTCTTTTTCTTGGTGATGAACATATTATAACTTACCTAGCCAATGCACATCATCTTCAATTCCAAATTCATATTTTCTACTCACATAGCTTTCCCTTATTTTCTTTTTCTTTATTTTGTTCTTCATCCATATTTTTAATTTTTTCATGATTAAAGCAATGAACTTATAAGGTTGATGCTTGTCAATTGCATCTTCAAGCTCCGTTTCGTCGACCCCCTCAAAAAACCATAAACTTACTTGAACAATGCAATTTAATGCATTTTTTCCTTTAACTGACAACTACTCGTGCTAGTTTTCAATATATATTTAATCTTTTGTTTGTTCATCAAACTTTAATACCAAAAGTGATGTTTACACATCCCATTATTCTTCTCTTTCTATCTTCTTTGAGGTGTTTGATGTTGCCGCATTTCTTTCAACTAATTTCATCTAATATCGACATTCTCGAGCAAAGTGCAAAGTGTCCTCTCTTGCCACAACAATAACAATCATTACTGTATCTTGAATCTTCACTTTTTTTAGCTCCTCGTCGTCGATAATTTTTTCTATCATGACTGTCATCTTTCTTCTTTCTTTATCATTTCACATCCTACATTTTCTTCTCTTTTTAAATTATCTTATCTTATTATCGCTAAAGAATGCTTCCTCATTTTCACTCTTTAATGAGATCCTAACCATTTGGTTCATCATATTTTCTTGATCAATGAGCAAATTTTCTAATTCAACCAATGAAGATTTGATTTGCCAACTTTGGATGGCTAAAATAAATCCTTTAAATTCTAGTCTCAACCCATATAAAATTATTCTTCTCATTCTAGATTTGCGGTTGAGTTTTTACCTTGTTAAACTATTTTATGGGTTGACATCTCCTATCGCATTGTTGATGGTAACTCATTTTTGAGAAGCTGTAGCCTTGTATCATTCCTCTATGATAAGATTCTTGTGAAGGTCTTCTAGGTCACTTTTGGTGCTTTGACATCCTATATGTGTTAAAAGAGTGGTATTTGCCACACTCGCATGCATGTCTGAGGCAACATGCATGAGTGTTCAAGCCTCGAATAAGTCCAATAAAACATATTTGTCTGAAGCAAATAAATGTTTAGGCATCAGCAAAGCAAAGAAATGCCGAGGCATCGGTGAGCTAAGAAATATGTACGAGGGAGATCGAAGTGTGAAATATTCGAAGTGAGACTATGTGTAAAATGTTCGAGGGAAATGTTCGAGTATGAGAAGTCTTTCTCTCAGAATACTCCCGAAGTGTCTGATGCCTCCGCCAACGCTCACACTCGGAAGATTATGCCTAGTCAAATGGGTTGATCAAAGGTAATCATCAAAGAGTAAATTGAGGCTGTCACGCAAAACAAGATACCTATCATTACCTTTTCGAATAAGGTAGAATCATGTGGCAGAAGAAAGCTCAATCAAGCAATATTTTGATAAGTGGATTTGGATACAATCCAAAATGTCTTTCAAATTTTAGGTAGTTACATTTGTATTCTGGATGTCAAATTATATTATATTTTAGTTTAATGTAATCTCTATAAATAGAAGGAAATGAAATGAAAATGATGCTGAGATTTTTGTACAACAAATATATATTCTCTCTTAATCTTCTTCCTCAAGCAAAACTAAAGCAAAGCAAAACTAGAGAGTTACTAACATTTCTCTCTGAGAATATATAAGGCAAACATACAAAAATCCAACAATATGTACTCGAACATTTCTTCTTCAACAATAGTTTTAATTGCAAACACCGCCTTACCAGCTTTGATATTCTATTTCTTCAAAGTTGCACTATCCCTCAGTTGCTCGACTTCGTTGTTTTAAATGATTACACAGATCTTGATCCTTTAGATAAGACTTCATGCACGTCGATCATGTACTATAATTTTGGTTGTTGAGCTTCTTCATACCTCTTATCACTTGAAGGTCACCCATTGAGGTTTGGTAGCCCTTGACAACACCAACCAAGCTCGATTCCAGACAACAAACTACACAATCCCAAATTGAGCATATCACAAAAAGCTCTTCCAACAACAGTTTCCAACCATTTTTTTACCTCTGCAGCCAAAACTACCTCGTTTGCATCACTATCTCGCCTCGCAATCTTTATGGTCCTTAACCGTCCTCTCTAGCATTTGTGGTTCTTAACTTTTTGCATCACGGTTTTTGACAGTCTCCTTCAATATTGTGGTCGCTAATGCTCAAGTGGTCCCTAACCTACATTTACGTACCACTCCTCGATAACTACCCAGACACTAATGTATTGAAACTGCTAGATTGCTACTACCCCACTAGATTTGACCCACTTTTAACATCAATCATATAGGATGAAACCTGGCTCTTGTACCAAATTGTTAAGGTAAAATCACTTATACTATAATAATAACTCTGCACAAGACTCTTTTGCATGTGTACATATACATACCAAGTAACATTCTAACGTAGGAAGTCCAACTAATAAAACAAGAAACTAAGCTTAAAAGACTAAACAAATTTATATTCAAGCTTTAATCAAGGTTTCATTAATTTTCAGAAGCTTCAAGCTTCAAATTACAGCAAAAATGGCATAAAAAAACAGGTCTCCCGAAGGAAGGGGACGAAAGCTATCTTAAATACTGTTCATACAGCTATCTAGCTTTTGACAAGTGTCACATCCTAAAGAAAACATAACATAACCCTAACAAACTAAAGGAAAAGACGTCGTTCCCTTAAAATGAAATAAAAGGAAAACTTAACTAAACAAAACGGCAAGGCTACAAGGCATCAAACGCAAACAGAGAGGAAATAAGAGTCAAAGGACTCGGGTCTTCTCCCAGAAAGCCATTTCCCCAAATCTTATTGAAATTAAGGATTGAACCCTGTAGAGAGAGAAACCGAAGAGCAAAGTTTGCATCTTTCTGGAACAAAAGGGTTAGATCCTTCGTCACATTCATACACATGATACCTAGCAAATCCACCACTACTTAAACCACTCCACCGACACATCCACTATCACACACTCACTAGCACACATCTTCTCACTCGGTAGGAGATAGCACACCACCACATCGATACTTACACTTGTGCTCGTACACACTAGACAACAACATTACATATTTATATTCCATACAATTGGTTATCTTTGCGGGAATTAGATGGTTCTAAATTGGCGGTGAACCAATCAAATTTTCCTTTTTTTAGGCAATCTGTAATAGGACCAGCTGAGGTACTAAAACCTCTAATGAACCTCCTGTAAAAGGTAGCCAAACCATGGCAGCTTAAGACTTCAGTTATGGTAGTGGGAGTTTTCCAATCTTGGATGGCTTTAACCTTGAGTGGATCTGTCTTGATACCCTCATTGGTGATTACAAATTCCAAAAACAGCAACTCTTCACTCATAAAGTCACATTTCTTTAGGTTCAAGTAAAGCCAGTTCTTTTCCAAAGTTTGGAAAACTTGCTGAATATGTAGGAGATGTTCCTTTTCTGTTTGACTGTAGATTAGGATATCGTCAAAATATACCACGACAAGTTTTCTGGTGTAAGGCTTCAAAACCTCATTCATGAACCTCATAAATGTACTTGGAGCATTACAAAGTTCGAATGGGATGACTTGCCATTCATATAATCCTTCCTATGTCTTAAAAGCTGTCTTCCACTCATCGCCAGGTCTGATTCGGATCTGGTGGTAGCCACTCCTAAGGTCCAGCTTGGTGAAAAGCTGAGATTCTCCTAGTTTGTCCAGCATATCTTCAATCCGAGGGATTGGGAAGTTGTACTTGACAGTAATCTTGTTGATAACCCGGCTATCAACACACATACGGACACTACCATTTTTCTTAGGAACCAACAAGGCTGGGACAACACAGAGGCTAAGGCTTACTCGGATAAGGTGCTTTTGTAGTAAGTCTTCGACAATACCTTGTAGAACTTCAGCCTCCTTAGGATTCATCCTATAGTGGGGTAAATTAGGAATGTAGGAGCTTGGGATAAGATCTATTTGGTGCTGGATATTTCTGAGGGGGGGAAGTTGATCGGGTAGGTCTTGAGGGGATATGGACTGGAATTTGGAGAGGAGTTTTTGGATAGGGGGTTGTAGGAGTAGGGACTCCGGGGATGTAGGTTTGGGTTGAGTGGTTGCAATGATAGCAAAGAATTGGTGTGTGTTTGGTTTCATGTAAAAATTTATGTCCAGAAATAATGAGCAGCAATGGGGTAGGTTTAGAGGATAGTTGAGGTGGGGTAGGGGTGGGTGAAATGAAATCAGTAGGGTTACAAGTTGTGGCTAGGTTGTTAAAATTCAGGACTGGTGGAGTTGTGCTAGGTAATAGAACCACTTTCCTCCCTTTCCATTGAAAAGAATATGTGTTTTCTCGCCCCTCATGAATCACTCAATTATCATATTGCCATGGACGACCTAGGATTATGTGGCAAGCGTCCATTTCTACCACATCACAAACTAACTCGTCCAAATACCACTTGCCAATACTGAAAGGAACCTTGCACAGCTCAGTAACCCGTGTTTCACTGCCCTTTTTCATCCAGCCCACATAATATGGGTGAGGATGCTTCAATGTAATCAACTTTAGGGTCTTTACTAGGGCTTTAGACACAATATTCTCACTTCTACCAGCATTGATGATCACATCACAAACTCGCTTTTTAATTGTGCATTTAGTTCTGAAAATTGAATGTCGCTGTCCGGAGTTGCTTTGTTTAGGAGTCAAAAATATTTTCTACACAATACACAATAGTGGTTCTCCTTGATCTTCATCTACTAATTCCACCAAGTCACCGTTTTCATTCTCATCCTCCACATAGTCTCCAATGTCACTCTCGGGGTTGTCTAGATTTTCCACTAAGTTGACAGGTTTTCGAAATGGACATTCATTAGACTTGTGACCGCGTTGGTTGCACCGGAAGCATTTGAAAGGTTGAGGCTTAGCATAAGGGTTATGGGGTTTCAGGTTTGGGTGGGGGGGACTCAGGTTAGGTCTGTTTAGGATGTCAAGGGGTTTAGGATTTTGAGGTGATGGTTTCTGTTTGTCAAACTGAAAATCAGTGGGAGATTCCCACTGAAATGGGGCTTTAGAGGCTGTTCTTTGCAGCTGCTTTTCAACCTTGGATGCAAGGTTGATAGTATCATCTAAAGTCCAAACCGTACTGAGTTCCAGCTTCTCTTGAATGGGGATGTTGAGTCCGGTGATATACCTAGAGACCAATTGATCTTCACTTTCCTGTAGGTTATTTCGGGCACTGAGCCTACAGAATTCCTCTATGTAGCTGTCCACACTCCTGTTAAGTTGAGAGCACTGATGATATTTCTGAAAAAAGAACTCGGCTGTAATCATTAGGTAGAAACCGAGATCTAAGTAGTTTCCTCATTTTTGGCCAAGAGAGAATATAATTTTTGCCTTCTCTTCTTCTGTTTCCATTCAGATGTTCCCACCAGGCAGATGCGCCCCCTTTAAATTTATAAGCTACTAGTTTAACCATTTTCTCCTCTAAAGTGTTCGTGTACTCAAAAAATGTCTCCACAGAATTCAGCCAATCTAGAAACTCTTCTATACCCAAATGACCATCAAAAACTTGAATGTCAACTTTCATTTTAAATTCAGAAGGATAGTGGTGTTGCTGGTTGTACCTATATGGGTCTCCATGTAAGGGTCTAGGTGGAGTTGCATCTCCAAACATGTCAGATTCACTATCAGAATCAGAGGCAGGGGTTGTGTAACATGGAAACTGGTTGTGGCGAGTCGGTGGATTGAAATTTTGGGTAATAGGATGTGGGAGTTTGGGTCGGGTAAGGAATGGGGTATGGGGATCTGGTTGATTTTGGTGGTTTTGAGCTGGGTGGAGAGGGTTGTAAACTGGGTTGAGAGGGTTGAAAAAATTCTGAGGTATGGGCAGGCGTGAACAAGGAATTTCTTGCACTCGCAGTCTGTTTGCACCTGAGGATTCCATGGTTCCAGCAGTGAGAATAGCACAAAGTTGCTTAATCTCAACAGTGAGATTATCAAGCTTTTGTTCTACTCCCATGATGGATGCCCTTAAGGCCTTCATGCTCTGAAAATTTTCAGAGGCATGACTACTACCTTCACCTGATTCAGCCATCTAAGAATTAATGCTCCAGATGCTCTGATACCAACTGACGTAGGAAGTCCAACTAATAAAACCAGAAACTAAGCTTAAAAGACTAAACGAATTTATCTGCAAGCTTTAATCAAGGTTTCATTAATTTCCAGAAGCTTCAAGCTTCAAATTACAGCAAAAATGGCATAAAAAAACAGGTCTCCCGAAGGAAGGGGACGAAAGCTATCTTAAATACTGTTCATACAGCTATCTAGCTTTTGACAAGTGTCACATCCTAAAGAAAACATAACATAACCCTAACAAACTAAAGGAAAAGACGTCGTTCCCTTAAAATGAAATAAAAGGAAAACTTAACTAAACAAAACGGCAAGGCTATAAGGCATCAAACGCAAACAGAGAGGAAATAAGAGTCAAAGGACTCGGGTCTTCTCCCAGAAAGCCATTTCCCCAAATCTTATTGAAATTAGGGATTGAACCCTGTAGAGAGAGAAACCGAATAGCAAAGTTTGCATCTTTCTGGAACAAAAGGGTTAGATCCTTCGTCACATTCGTACACATGATGCCTAGCAAATCCACCACTACTTAAACCACTCCACCGACACATCCACTATCACACACTCACTAGCACACATCTTCTCACTCGGTAGGAGATAGCACACCACCACATCGATACTCACACTTGTGCTCGTACACACTAAACAACAACATTACATATTTATATTCCATACAATTGGTTATCTTTGCGGAATTAGATGGTTCTAAATTGGTGGTGAACCAATTTTTTACTACAGATTTTTTCACCAATTCACATAATTTATTTGCTGCCGAAGCTTGATTAAAGCATTGTAGATTATTCTAAAATATGAAAGTTGGTGTTGATATCTTCAATACCAAATTACTGAGCACCATGTTTATTTCATAACAAAAAAACACACCCAAAAAACCATCCCAAAAAAAGAAAAAAAAAAAGAAAAAGGAAATCTTATTCTTTTGTAATTTAAGCACCCATTCACATCACAGATGATAAAGCAGGAAACCAAAAATCAGATTTTCCAATTGCTGGCATAAAAAGTCCTTTATCAAAATCCACAAAGTCAGATATAGCACAAAATACAATGAGGAAGCCAGAGGGCCAGCTAGTGCTAAGCTTGTCATAAACCTTCTAGAAAAAAGGATTGCCAGCTTTACGCAATCAGCAAATACCAAATCAATTATTTGATAAATTTTGGACCCACTGGTTTTATTTAATCGTGTATAATGATAAAGTTTATAGGCATGCATGCTTTTGTCTTCCTGATGTCATCAAATACATGTTCCGTGTGTCGTTGTTCATGATTTTGTTCTTATTCTCATTAGGCTTCCTTATTGGACTTGAAAAATAGTTTTTAAGCCCACCATAATGTCATATTTTTATGGCATCTGCCCACTACTCTTATATTTGTCCTAGCAAAAACCCATTCCAACTCCTAGATTATTAATATTCTTTTACCATTTTTCTTTGCACAACAAAGATTATGACTGGTTTATTAATTGCTTAATCTCAAACACAAAGTGACAAAAAAAACAAAAAATAAAAAGAGTGACTTATTGATCACCAAACTTGCTATGCGAATAATGGAATTGCTTACAATATCTGATTATATATTTCAAGCAACCTCATTATAGAAGAAAAACCTACTATTATAGTGTGTTTGTATAGGATGATATTTTGAACAACTAAAGATGTTTTTACTGAATAGAAACTAGTCCTTATAAAACTTTCCAGAAGGGGATGTGCGCTTGGTGAAAGATTAAAAATAAAAAAACCAATCTCTTCCAATAATTTCTTGTTGACATGGGAAGCTTATTGCTTATCCTCCTTGGAAGATTATATATCAAGAAGAGAATTTGGGAATTAGTACTTGTTAAAGCAATGAGCATTGCTATTCATTATTATATATTGTGATTATTAATAGTGACGTGGCGACTTATATTATACATAATCGACTATATTTAAAAACATATTGGATATACATTGTTAGATTCATTTTCTATCAGTTTAAATTTAGATGATTATTCAATATTGTACCGAAGCTTTGCAAATTGGTAGCCATTTGCATTTGTTTGGCACGTGCAGGCCAGATAGACTGAGAAACCATTTCAGTATATTTGCTGAATATTACAACAGAAATCATATTGCTTCATAGTTTACTGCTTTGAAATGTTAGTAAAATCAGAATCAAGGACAAGCATCTATGTTTTCATTCATATATGCATGAATAATTGATATTTCATACTGCAGTGCCTATAAGCGCTATAAAGAATAAATCATTCAACTTTTAGCTTCAAGAGGATCAGCAACAAAACGCTTAGGGTTATCTTCATTCGAAAGGGAAATCACGAATTTCATAGTTTGATTAAAATTAATATCGCCATTATTGACATCAAAATCATTTCTGGCATTTTCAAAGCAACAAGTTCTTTTTTTCTTTTTCTTTTTTTCTAAAAGGGAAAAAAAGAAAAGATGAAAAACTGAAATGAATTCTTTTCAAACTCCATGCATTATGAGCTAAGAAATGTTACAGACAGATAAAACTTTCTCACTTACAAGTTTGGTCTGTGAGAAAGTAAAAAACAATGCAGGCCATAAACCGAAAGAAGAATTATACATTAATCCAAAAAGAGAGCATCCAATAGATGGTCACTGCAGCATTGGTTGACTAATTTCATCCGAAAGAATTAATGTATATTCCACCTCCCTTTTCTACTTACGAAGAATAAATATTTTTTTCTACAGCTCAGTATAGACTACTGTTCTCATGAGCTCGAATTTTTTAAAAATAGATTAGAATTGAATTATTTATTTTAAGGATTGCAAAATAATTAAAAGTAACCAAATTCGCCTTATTAAGTCCTGGCTCGAACCATGGGAGATTGAGGAAGTGGAGAACGAGGTGACATCAAGAAATCTTCGAACCTTTTCGATGACAAACGGAGACTAAGATTGTCTTGCCAGCACCTCTTCTTCCTCGGCACCACAACAACCTCTGTATTTTGGTCGACAAAGTCTCGAATCCTTGTCAAAGCAACTTCCATGGTGTTGTCATCCATGTTGGCAATGCAAACCCTGAACCATCCTGGTTCAGGGCAATGAAAAGAAGAACCAGGTGAGACATTGAGCTTCACTTTGTTAATGATCACTCGCCACAAAACCATCTCTTCTTCGGTTGTTTGCTCCTTGAGCAGCCTATGCAAATCCATCCAGAGAAACAGTCCAGCGTTGCTCTTCAAACAATTAATGCCTACCTTAGAAAGTCCCCGTGTGAAGGCCCTGTGCCTCTCTGCTAATCTCTTACCACTCTCACTTATAAATTTCTCCACAAACTCATCATCTGATAGCATCACCGCTATTAGATGCTGAGTCTGTGAGGATACTAATCCGAAGCTAGACATCTTGCGCGCGCAGCTCACTACTGCATCGTTGTACGAATACACAATGCCAACTCTGAAGCCAGGAAACCCCATGTCTTTTGACAGGCTGTAGACGATGTGGATAAGGTCGCGGTTGCATTCAATGTCGTCCTCTATAATCTCGGAGATGCTTATGAATTCTGGCTGGCTGAAGACGGTGGCAGCATATATTTCATCGCAGACAAGGTGGATGTTTTTCTCGTTTATGAAGCTTACAAGACTTGTTAGAGTCTCTCTGTCAAGTATGGTGCCTAATGGGTTTGATGGGTTGGTGATAAGCAAACCTTTTACTCTGATGTTGTCCTTTTGAGCCTTCTCATAGGCTTCTTCTAAGGCTTTTCTTGTCACTTTGAATCCGTTTGGGCTCTCAGAAGCAACCGGAATCAATTGTGTCCCTGTTCTCCATCTCAAATCTCGATCAAAACTGCAATTGAAACAAAATTTGCTGTTATTAGTTATGTCACAATATACTTTTGTATAGAAAAAGAAAAAAAAATTACAAGTTTTTTCTAGTGTGTTTTGTTGAATTGCCATTAATTGCTTCTTTTCTAAGATCTTTAGGACTTTTAGCTCTGATACCATGTTAAATTATTATTTTTCACAAAAAAATTTAAACTTTTAAACTTTTACAAGTTTATATTTTTCTTTAACAGCTTTAACCACTCATCCACTTAAACTGTCATAACAGTTGGAGAAAAAGGCTTTTTCTGCATCAGGCTATCACTAATAGCATTTGTCCAAATGCTTCTTGGGTTAGTTCAGAAAAAATGAATAAATCCAAATCCAAATGGTCAAAATTGTGCAGAGTGCTTTAAGAAAGATGAGCCTCATATTTATTCCACAAATCTTTAAGGGGACCCTAGATTCATTATTTTCATGCCCCCAGCACCAATTACACAACTTGGCTTGTGATGTTGAAATTTTCAAATCACAGTGGACAGCACCTAAGCTGCAGTGAGGTTGACTATCCTCTAACCCTCTCTTCCATTAATCTATTTTCAATATTCATTAATGAATAAAAATGGTCTACTTTTGCTGATTTGAAATTCTTTAATTCTAACAAAACAAGATAGAGAAGCACAAGCATAAAAACTTACCCTGGATAATAAGGAACAGGAACCAGAAATGCATCACCAGGGTCAGCCAAACAGAAAGCAACCATTTCATGAGCTCCAGTTGCTCCTCCACTCATAACAATGCGGTCGGGATCGAATGCAACACGATTTCCTCTTACTTTCCCCATAAATTTTGCAATAGCCTGTGGAGGAGGTAACAGTCATATAAGAGTTCATGAATTGAATGGTAAATTTGAACATGAAAAGCTAAAAATAAGGTAATTTTTTTATTATATAAATTTATTACATTTCTAAACTCTGGCAAGCCATGATAATCTTGAAAGAGAGCTATATTCCTGAAATCATCAACTCCTTCAGCCGTACAAATGGAGGCTTTGGGGTTATTCAAAATCCATTCTTGAACTAAATCAAAACAAAGCTGCACATGGAAAAAAGAACTAATCAATGACAAAACCAAATGAAAGAGAAGGAAAACAGGGAGAGTAGTACTTTTTTTTTTTTTTTTTTTTGTTCTTGTTCTTCTAGGCATTGAGCTTTGATTCTTACCTGATTTTCAGCCAGACCCATCTGGATAACCCCATTAGGGTTGTTGATAAAATGAAAAGGATCATTGTCATAGGCTTTCCATCCATCAAAATATGGAGAATTTTCACCATGCCCATCGCTAGTTGCTATCTTAGACAACAATTGCTCTTGATTTCTTGAAGTAATTCCCATTGGTTTATGGCTTTCAGTTCCTTCACAGTGGAGAGAGAAATCTAAGCTACAAAGATGGGAATTAAGACTGCTTTATGCAAATTGTGAACAAGCACGAGAAAGAATTTGATTTTAAGGTTGAGAAATCCATCTTGTTATGGTGGTGTATTTATAGGTGTGCATACTACAAGCAGTCAAAGTCTCTGATGACCCGGCAATACCCAATTTGGTTTTAAAAACAATAATAAAAGAAACAAATATAGTAATGAAAGTTCTATGAAGCATCTATTGGTCGTTTTGAAAATTTGAAAGGAAAACAAAGTGTATTGTACTGTAAAGCAAATACATCGTCACTTCCTATGGCAGCAAACACTAAAAAAAAATAATAATAAAAATAAATAAATTATTAAAAGTGATAGTTTAGTAAAAACAGTAAAAATAAAAAAATGATCGAACTACTGTCTATGAATACAAGCTCCCGGTTGGTATAGTTTTTTGTTGTCAAAACAAGTTTATTTGGGAGGCTATAAATATTTATGTTAAAAAAATAAATATTTGGTACACAAGTTAATAAGTATTTGTAAATTAAAAAACAGATTTTTAAAATCATTTTAAAAAAATTTAAATTTTAAAAAATTCTTTTTCAACTTAGAAAACCAAACAGATTATTAAATATTTTTTTTTTACTGATTATATTTTTATTATTATATTAAAATTTTTAGTATATCAATAAATTATTAGTTAATAATTTATATATAATAAATGAAGAATCAAAAATATTTTTAAAGTTATATTTGTCGAACAATTTATTAAAATTTAAAAATATTTTTAAATATAACCATTAATTTTTTAATAAATACAATTTTTTTTAAAACTCTAATATAAAAAAATATACTGTTAAAAATTTTAATTGCTTAAGCTATACTAGATTGGCTCTAAAAATTATCTGTTATTGTATTGGATTGTCCCGTGCATATTGCAATACTATACTGAAGTCTGTGATACTAGACGGAGACCTAGCACCAACAAACAAAATATTATCCAAAAAAAATTATAATAATAATAATCATCGTGAAGTCCACGGCTACCAATCATGGGGTCCCATTTGTTGGGTTATTTTCCATCACCATGTTTGAGCTGTGTTTACACGTCACCACTGCAGTGTTACTTAGTTGGCAATTGATATACGCGTTATTCCACTAAATGAATAGAAATATTCCGTGTCAAGTACGTGGCAGGCTATGGTTTATGTAGAAAATCTACCAACCAGAATCTGCCACATCACTCGTGAAATATTGATTTATGTCCTATTGCAGTGGTCTTAAATTAAATAATCAATGAATCGACAGTTGTTTTTGCACCAACTTAAAGAGTTCTACTTAGAACATAATTTTGCTCAACACTTTGGAACTTTCTTCCTTATTTTCTTACTTTTTATTTTTTTTATTTTTTTGTTTTTATGTAAATTGTTTATAGGTACAACTACGAATAATCTATTTCAGCAAAAAAAAAAAAAAACACTACGAAGAATGTAAAGCGAATAATTCTCAATCTTCATTATGATTCGACCTTGGATGTGCACTTATTAAACAACCACAAATTCATATCCAAATAAGACTTTTATGAATGAGAAATTAATGATATAACATAATATATTATCAATCGGATATATATAAGTTTTATTTTTGTAAAATTCATATGTGACAGGGATTTACATATTTAGTGGTTATTGATTTTAGGATTAATTTCATCAACTTTAATTTAAATACAATTTAATTTTTTTTAATTTTAAAAATATTATCATCAAATCTTTTTTCAGATTTCAAACTGTTATTATTTTTTCTTCTTTATTATTTTATTTATACTCTTTAAAATAATTTCATCCATTAGGTTTCAGTATTTCTTCTTTTATAGACATGCTAGTTATAATTTTCAAAATTTAAAAGATGAAATTAAAATCGGTGCAAATCTCAAAAACTTCATATGAAATATTCCGTGATTGTATTATATAGTCGAGGTTGAAGACTTCTCATAAATGAACTTATAACACTTTGAAAGCTATAGATCTGAAAATAATCAATAAGCCAGTTGAAAATTATCAGCAATTGACTTAGAAAAACAGTAACTTGCCAAAGCAATTTTGGTCTGAGAAGAAATTATCAGCGATTGACTTAGAAATGCATCTGATTTCTTTATGGCATTTCTTAAAAACCTAATTTAGTATCTATATATGTAATTTGTTTTTGAGAAAATGTTACATTGAACAGTTACACTGTATTATTTGTATAACAACAAATTAATAACCACATGAAATGTAAATTAAACAATTTATAAGCTTTTACAATGTTAAAACAAAACGTGTAAACTTTATAAAATAATTATTAAATGTATAACTATTAACTTGATAAACCTTGTGTGTAAAGTTACTTATGTAATAATTGCGTATAAAAAGTTTTTTCTACTCTTTCAATAATTCAAAAGAGAAATTAATTCACTTGAAGGTTGTATCTAGAATGGTCAACTTTTGAATTGCACCTCTGAATATGAAAGGAACTTAAATTTTGTATTAGTTTGGCTTCATATGCAGGACTTGAATCATTTTGACTTCGGTAATATCTGTTTACCATTTCTTCATATTTATGGCATATGTGAAATTTTCTACATTAATAAACATTTAATGGTAGAAATTTTTACATGTCATAAATGCAATGGCAGAAAAGTCAATAACTCTTAAAGTATTATTATTAACTTCTTCTTTTTCAATTTATAGTATGGGAATGTCCATATATTCTCTCAATTTTTAAAATTTTTAATTTATTATCATAAATGTTGAATACGATTTACAACTCCTTTTGTTTTTGTTTTTTTTTTTTTTTTTGAAATACAACTTACAACTTATATGTATTCTATTACCAACATAGTCTTCCTTGCTTAGTTTTAAAGATTAATATATTACATTTTTTGTGTTTTTGGTTATTTTTTATGTCAAATTTTAAAAATAATTTTTTTTAGATTAGAATAGATGAAAACTTTTTGAATTAAGAAATTTTGTCAACTATGTAGGTGGCTGGTTGTGAATCTTGAATATATTCTTGGTCGGCTGAGGTTGTTCGGGCCCTTTAAGATGTGAAGTTGGACCAGCTTTGTCTGCTAATTTTTCATTCCATTCCATTCAAAGTGAAAAATAAAATCTCTGTTTTGTCAAAACTCACGACTTAGAATTTGTTACACTTGGAGCGTTGAAATTTCTTAATTTTACATTAAAAAAAAAAACTTTTTGGTCGGAAAGCCTGGTATAAAGTATAAACTCTGCTATCAATATATATAAAAATACAGATTATCTTTTGCAGCGAAAAATCGCAATATTAGATTAAAAAAANAAAAATATATCAAATCAATAAATATAATAATATATACTTGGCACTCGGGGCGGAGATCGACTCCATAGCAAGTTCTTTTGCCCCTCGCTCTGTTTCAACGAACAATTTATGCCCTATTAAAAGCGGATTTTTATTGTAATTGAGTCTAACAGATTAAATTGTCACCTCTATTTTAGAGTGTGAATTAATTAACTTTTTTTTAGCTTGAATGGGAAAAATATATAATGAAACGAGAAAAAAATGGAATAATAAACTAAAAGTGGGCAATGATGTTTATGTTTAGAGAATATTTTATTTATATCTTATGAGGTTTATGGTATTTACAAAAGCATTCNTTTTTTTTTTGTGAATATCTACACCGGTTTTTATTCACTCTTCTGCATAGCAATCAAAAAAACTTATACCTTTACTAAAGTTAAATTATTTTTAAAATTTTTCAACAATTAAATGAAACTTCAAAGTTTATTTTCTATATTTTTAATTAATTTTTATTTAAGTTGTGTCACAATTTTGCAATTTTTTTTAAACCTACATGATAAATTTAATTAGATAAGCTTGTATATTAGACAAATACATTTAGTTAAATATATATGAAAAATTATAATACATTTAAAAAAAATATTTGTCACCCTTAGTGATAAATCACTAGTGAGATCGATATGTTATGTGGCAACTTAAATGGTTAGAGCATCTCCAATGGAATGTAGATTGCTAAAATTAACATGTCATATAAGCAAATATAAACATTGTTTTGAAAAAATACACTCCAATGGTAATGTCTAAAATGAATGTCGAGCTGACGTGACCTAGACATTGTCTAGAAGAATGTCTAATTCTGGAGGCTCTGTCAGACATTGTCAAGATTTCTAAAATGTAAAATTTACCTTAAAAGTCTAATTTGTTCAAAAATTAAAAATATTTAATAAAATATATTATTAATTAATAATCATAAATAGTTTTTGTGCACGTTACCATTAGAGAACAATTTTTAAATTGAATGTGCATTTATGCCACATAAATTTAGACAATGTCTATTTTTATGCCACATATACAGCAATCCACATTCACCATTGGAGATGCTTTTATCATTAAAATATTCACTTTTTTTATTAGAGTTTTAGCATAAAAAAATAAAATAAAATTACATATTCTCAATTAAAATTTATCATATAACCCGCAATCCCATATGTGATGATCATCAATTCTAAAAAATAACAAAACTAAACATTTTAATATATTGAGTTAAATATTTTTTTTTGTAAAATATATTGAGTTAAATATATTCGATAAATTATTACTTAGTTAAAAAGCTTATCTCATTAAAATCATCTCATATTTTTTTCCCAAAAAAAAAAAACTGAAGAATTATCACATAATTTAAATAAAATTAATTAAAAATATAGATTAATAAAATTTTAAATTCTTCAAATTAATTTTTACAAAATTGTTCAAAAAAATTATTTTTTACGGGAAAAAAAAAAGGATCACAAGGCATTTAAAGATAATTTAGTTTTACAAAAGGTACAAGGGTAATTTAAAATGTCACATATAGGATAGAGAGTGCATACCACGTGTAGATGATATATTAGAAACATGAATAATGCTTTTGTAATTATCCTAAATCTTTGGAGGTGTGAATGATATATTTTCAAAAAATAAAACTTTCGGACAAAATCTTCAGATTTGCCCATTACTATTCAATAAAAGGTGAACAACATGGTGGCTTTGATTTCTGATAAAATTATAATTTGGACACTATTTTTATTCCAAAATGGCACAATGTGTGTTATATATTGTTCATTAACACGAAGAAATAAAAGGAAAAAAAGAACTAAAATATTCCAAAACTAAAAACATGAGATAAGCGTGAAAAAAAAAGATTTCGTTTTAGACTGGATGAGTTGAACCAAAAACATATTAAAAACAAGTTTGGTATTACATAAAATGTTGTTCATTACGCAAATGATTTTTCAATTCAAATTTGGCAAACTCACAATTGGGTTTTCAACAAACAATGTTTCTTAATTATCAAAAAAAAAAAAACAATGTTTCTTTTCCTAGAACTTATCCAAACAGAGCAAATATTCTTTGCTTTTGAGCGGTAGCAGCCTGTGTAATTGTGGTCACCACCAAGCAAATTTTACTTCTTTATGGTTTGGAATGGTCATTAATCTGATCTGAAAAGCATATTGTATAATTCCAGGACTCATTTTCATTTCCATTAAATATCAAATAATCTAATAAAATCTGACTCAATATGGAGATTGTTCTCTTATAAAACAGGGGCTGCTTCACAATGTTTTATTCAAATCAAATGCACTAATTTGTGAAGACTAAGCAATTACATTATTCAATAAGTTTTATTAATTACAAATTATAAAAACTTTTTGACCCATAATTTGAAAGTCTAACATTTTATTTTCTCATGAGTAAAACCACGGTGTGAGCTGCAATACTTCGATTTTCTCCTAGGCTGTCTACCTTCTCATGAGTTTTTGCCTTGAGATTAACAACAGAAGGGTCTGCTCCAAGTAACTCTGACAAGTTGGTCCTGATCGCCTCCTTGACTGGACTCAATTTTGGTCTTTGAAGAATTAACGTGGCATCTAAGTTTCCTAGTTCATAACCTGCCTCATGCATGAGTCTCACCTGAAATATAACATATAAAAATAATATTTGCTTCAATATGTAACTTTCTTTTTCTTTTTTCTTTTTTGTCTACTGTGCACGGCCCACCAGAATGCTTGACTGGCTTCTTTACTATTATTATTATTATTTTTTTTTTCTGTCCAACCCACTTTTCCAACAATTAATATGTGTCATGTGACAGAAATTATCGCTTTGCAATCCAGAAGAAAAGCATATGTGAGAAATATATTCAGTACATTTGAACCAATAATTCATGATAATGGGAGATTAACAAAGCTAATCCGAAAGATATGAATATAAATGTATGTTTGACTATACTTTTCATTTCTGATGGGCCAAAACTTGGCATTTTTTTTCTTTTTTCTATTGTGGTATTTACATGCAAGCCGAGGCTCCATATATAAAACTAATTATTGATCTTCTTCATAGCATGTATTGGGGAACAAACTGTGTGCTGGACAAGCTCATGTGCAGTCACACAACAATATGCAAATCACATGTTGCTGAATGATGTCACCCATGAGCAGTTACGACACAGCCATGCTATGTTTTATTGATGAAACTATGATGATGGGTGACAATTCCAAAATATAACTTTAAAATGTTTTTTTAGCAGGATGAAATAATAGCTCAAATCAGCTGAAACATGACGGCGGGTAAAAAATGTGCATATTTCAATTCTCATTTAACTGCTGAAAAAAATTAACATGACTGACACAAAAAAAAAAAAAAAAAAAAATTAGAAAACCCAAATATGATCAAGTTTTCCTTAGCTTGACAATCAGTAATCACTTAAGCAAAAAAAAAAAACAGAGAAAAAAAAAAATAGTACCATGTGAATGCATGTTGTACTCATATTGCGAAAACATGATTCTACTTGAGATTATGGTTTGGCGTTTAAAATCTAGCATGGAACATATGGTTTTAGTTTCCATTGTTTGGTTAAAAGAGAATTTGTTACAAATAGAACATAACACAATTACAAGAATAAAATGTAAAACCCTCTAGAGATTTGAATTTTCTATGCAAATATGTTAGAAATTCCTTTTTCACTCGATCATCTTTAGAAATTCAAGCTTTTTTCACGAGTAAGAGCCAAAAGAACCTGTAGTGTTTAGTCTTTTCTCCCATTTTATTTACAAGGAGAGATCAATAAAACACACCTCTACTAAATGCACCCACTCCGTTTAGTTAGTCTTGTTAATTTTGCATATCCTTGACAATGGAAAGAATTCAGAGCTGGCTTTCTCAAACCCTCTACTCTATTGAGTGGTAAATTTTTCATAAAGATTAATCCCACAAGCACAAATCAATTCATCAAATTTCAGCTATCAAGTGGTCAGGCACAACGTAAGTTGTTAGAGTTGGTCATATGAAAAACAAGTTAAACTAAATGCAAACAAATAAAAAAATAAAACTCTGGTGATTGTAGTACTACTTTCTTTCTTTCCTTTTTTTTTTGGTTGGTAGAAAAGTCTCCTTAAAATTCCAATCTACTAATGGCATCCAGACAAGCAAATCAGTAAAACTACTTCAAACTAAAATCTGCAAGTAATGGTTATATGCTTCAACTACACAAGCAGTCAAGCACTATGAATTAACACCAAAGAACAATCAAATAAAAACAAAATTTGTAAGTTTCTCATAGTTCTGACGAAAACAAAGAGATCACTCACAGCTTCTTTGATGAAAACAGATGATGGAGCACCCTTCCACTTAGGATCCGAATCCGGGAAGATTTGCCCGATATCCGGAAGCCCCAGAGCACCTAAAATTGCATCCACCACGCAGTGAAGCAACACATCTCCTGTAATTTTATTCAAAATAACTAACACATTAATAATGAAAAAAAAAACATCAAAAGGGGGAAAAAAAAAACTTATTTTCTCAGCAATCAAACAAATAACAAATTGGTAAATCTAAATGATGCAACTATCCCAAATTTACCATCGGAATGAGCCTCGCAGCCTCTTTCGTGTGGTATATTAATGCCGCCGATGATCAAAGGGTACCCAGGCTCCAATCGGTGGAGGTCGAACCCGTGCCCGACCCGAAAAGGCAGAGACTTTGAAGGTGAGGCAGAAACAGGGGCTTGGTCGGCCTCGAAGGCGGTGGTTGCAGAGGCCGATACGGAAGTTCTGGATGTTGCTCGCAAAGACTGAAGAGACGACGAAACCAGATAGCCGTGATTTGCAGCGAAAGGGAAAGAGCAAGAGGTTGGGTTGACGGAGGTGGAGGCTTTTGGTCGAATCGAGGCATACAGAGTTGTTGTTGCTGCCATGGCCATTGCCATTGAAGCTCAACGTCACAAGCAGAGCACGAGAGGCTGAGTCTTCCTCCGAGCTGTGCGGTTTCAGTTCAGTGTTCACTTTGCTCCGTACCCGTCGGGTTTTTGGTAAGTAATCTGGATTCTGGATCTTCATGCATTACCCACGGTTCGACCCGTTTTCACTTTTGTCTTAAAGTGGATTTAAGGATTCCAACGCATATTCTTTACTATTATTTTTCAGAAAATGTTGGATAAGAGATGGATTTTTATGGTGTGTTATAAATTAAATCTATTAGAGAGTAAAATAATTCATAAAATGTATATATATATATATATATATATATATTAGAGAGTAAAATAAAAGAAAAAAAAATCAATTAAATATAAAAATATGAAGTGATATGCAAAATTCTAAAATTCTATCTTTGATCCTTTTGTAACCAAGTTTCTAATCGAATCGAGAAAAGTTTGTTAATAGCAAAAAATTAAAAACACAAAAACAAAAACAAAAACAAAAACAAAAACAAAAACAAAAAAAGAACAGAACAGAGTGGTTGATTCCATTCATTAGCTTCCAACCCACAAAACTATGAACATTCAGCATTGCAAGTATTAAAAGCATTCATATAATCCAGTCTTAAAAATCTTATCCCATGAGAATTATTTTCCAACCATCCGGTTCTAAATTGAACAATTTTTATAGATGGATTTTTCCATTCTTTTATTTATTTATTTATTTTTCTGTTCCAAGAAAAGCTAGTACATAATGCAGTCACCTGCAAATACCAATATGAAAACTTCACACACTTTACAGTTTATACACTTTTATGAACCAAATCAAACAAACAAACTCTCAGACTAAAATAGAAAAACACCAAACAGCATTTCTAAGCCTAGGCTCATAGAGTGGAAGGTGATTAATATGCGAAACATAGTTTAAGTGGGACTTCCATGACTGAAAACCACCTAAATATGATCCCATTTTTGGTGCACCAGTTTTGTTTCTCTCCATTTCAAATTACATGGAAATACATAAAAAGGGATTGTAAGTATTTCATCCCCTGTAAACTATAGATCTAATTTATACACAGAATCTACATATCGGTCCGTCTAACCAGTTCGCAACAATAATAAGCAAGCAAATGCTTTCTCAGTCTACAACAAAAACCTCACATTTTCACACACTGATGGCAGGAACATTTACATTGATGGGAATTATTGAAGAGTAGAAAGCACAGGGTTAGTGCGGCTTAATAGGAAGTATTTTGAACAGATGGCCTGAGTTGCTTGCATCCATGCTTTGGTGACAGATGTTCCGGTGCAGCTCTCTTTTGTCTCAACTGCAATAAGAAAAGAGAATCTCTCTTCGTGAGTGTGCTTGTAGGGATGTGTATGTGCGTTTCTAAGGATATCCAACATAACAAAACTGATAACCAACCTTCTCATCAGCATGCTGATAGATGTGCCTTAGAAGGATATTTTTGGATTCTGTAGTTATCACTGCACAGGGGTTTGAAATAGGTCAGTTACTGGTAACAGTGGATAGCCAAACACCTAATATATAATATAATAAAACTATACAGAGTCAAAACCATAGCCAAATTAGGTGACTTCTCAGTTGTCATGTTCATATAAAGTTCAGTCAACATTCAAATGCTGCTTGATTCTTTATTCATGAGTCATTATTTTAAATGCAGGGACTAAGAAATGAACCAAAACTATGCAGGTACCAGAAAAAGGGAGAGGGAGGAGAGGCGAATGGATATGTGGGTAGAGAATGGGAAGAGATTCAGCAATGCAACTATAAGTAGGAGAAAAATATCTTCATTACCTTGATCAGGCGGTGGAACTGTCCGGTTGTGAGTAGGATGATAGGTTGCAGGTGTCATTTTCTACACACAAATAAACCACAATCTTTAAAGGGAGAAAAGGAATTTAATTCTCGTCAGTCTCATAAATGTCGCTGTTAACAATAGGTATAGGTGATATTTTTTGCTCAGACATACTTCTAAAACTGGGTTGTGCTTTCCTAACACCTTTAATAGAGTGTTTTCTGCTACAAAAAAATATTATGCTTACAAAAAATGTTATGTTCCTATGCTCCGTTTTCAGACAATGCATTTCCAAAAATATCTGGCAAAATGATCATTTTGGTATACCATTATTATACTTAAAGAGTAACTTAACTGAGAAAAGGTCTGATTCCTGGAATCATAGAATTTTCCATTGGATAGGTCCCATTGTATCAGATTAACAATAGTCCAGCAAAGTACTTGGTCTTACCCACCAGAACATATATTTTGAGAATCAGAATTAAGCAAAATTAAAGAAACATAAGTTTTTTATTTTTTATTTTTAACCCTTAGTGACCAATGACAAACTGTTAACAAAGCATGAAGACATGAACTTATTGAACACCCAATACTATTTAAATTGGTGAGGTGTCAATTTAAAAACATAAACATTTTTCAGAAATTGTACAGTCGAACTGTTTTAATATGGAAAGTTAATAAACAAAAGAACTCCTAAGATCAACTTTTTAGCTATACCAAGCTATAAATATTCTAGGAACATTTTAATGCTTCAGTTGATTATGAGTTTATATTCCTAAAGGAATGCTAGTGTGTCATTCCCTTTCTGGAATACTCTATATCAAAGTTGCAAATAAAGCAATACTAAACAAGAAGAAAAGGTCCACAATTGAGCAGCAGATGAAGACATGGACAATAAAAATGGTATAATGGCAAAGACCACTCTGTTCTTCTATAAATATTAGTGTTCCTTTCCTTCAATCCCAACTTTTATAATTCAAACAAACCAACGTTCCAACATTTTCAAAATTCAGTTAAATTATAAAGCTATAAACCAAACCATTGGAGAAGTGCCAGCTTGAAATGAAAGCTTGATTTTCATGTCACTGTTATCAATTAACACTTCAATCTATCTCCATAAAAAAGAAAATTTTAAACCAAAATTTCAGCAACAAGTACTATTGACAGCTTTCTAGAAAATGCAGGTTTAAGAGGACTATGAATCTATACAAGTACTGCTACTTAGCATTTTTCAGCAATAAAAAGCATTCTTAATTTTTCAGACAAGTGCTGATTTGAAAGATTTATTATTAGACATTATTATGACACTGCTGTAGATAGGTTGCACCATTACCACAAGGACTTGACATCCAATTTCAGCACAATTTACCATAACTATATGCTTTTTCAATCTACTTACTTTCTTTTTGCTTTAATTTCAATGTACTTGATACCCAATTGAGTTCAGAAAACAGAAACAAGATCCCCAATGAAATCAAATTAACTAAATTACCACCAGATTTTCCAAAATCTACCCGGATGCCCTTTTCTTAAAAGGATTAAGAATCACCACTACAAATGCAAACCATGTCAGAACTCAGCTCAGCAAACTGAACAGCTTAAAACCCCCAAAAAAAACATACTTTAAACGTGATAAAAACCTTCACCAAAACTAAAAAGAAAAATGAGAAATTTCCATGATTACATAAACACGACTAAAACAGAGATAATAGCCAAATGGGTTAGATCAAAATACAGAATACTCACAGAAGGGCTAGAGGGATCGGAGGGTCGGAGCTGGCTAAAGTTATGGGGGTCGCGTGATGGCCAGTCGCCGAGCATAGACCCCATGAAAAATCTAGATAAACGAGACGATAGAAACCAGAGTCACAGTCAGAGATTTTGGCTCTGGTCTCGTAAAATGGGGAATCAAAGTTTTGTACATTCTACAAATTATTTTATACAGCCAGGACACAACCCACTTTTCTATTCCTAATTACCTGCTTAAAATCCCTGTTATCCATATATTCTATTCCTCCTACTTTCCTAGTAGTTTTTCGCATACAGAATACAGAATTTGATTCTCTACGTGTAATTAGTTATCCACTTTTGTCCGCCTTCCTTATTCGTTATTTTTTACTATCAATTTTTTTTTTGGTAAAAGGGAAAGTGAGATTTAGGATTGAACTTCTGATATATTTTTAATAGTTTTACTAGTAAATTAAATCTAAAAATACCACCAAACTATCAATTTAAAAAAAAAATAAATTAAATTATCAATCATATAATTATAATTAAGACTCTCTCTGAGCATAAATTTTCTATTTAGCTTAGTTGTAGGAATCAGCTGAATTTTTACACCTGCGAGTATGAAAGTTAAAATTTGAATTTTGATAGCTCTATTTAAATTCAAGTGCTATTCTCCACTACTACCGCATAAAAAAAATAAAAATACGCTTAGGTCGGTTTATGAGAAAATAAAAAAGTTTTCTTTTTAGAGAATACAACATGTGAGCCCTTGAATTTTGCATTAATTTATTTTAATTTTTCATGTTTTAAAATTAACAAACACTTTTTTTTTTTTTAGATGAAATACAACAAACACTCATACATATATAGATAGTATTATTTTAAAGTATAAATGAAATAATAACAGAAAAAAATAATGATTTTTTTTAATAACTTAAAATGATGACTAAGTTAAAACATGAAATAGTATCAATAATATTTTTGTTACTAAATGGATGAAATTATATTTAAGTTAAACATTAAAATTAAATTTTCTTTTATTATTTCTCCGAAGACAATCTAATGACTATGTCTATATTCTTTCATATGTAAAGTACTCAATTCCAAAAACCTATAGATATAAGAATTTCCTTTTATTTATTTTAGAAAAAAGATTGCCATCTAACATGATGGTTTTTTCGGTTTTTCACTCTAACTAATTAAGTCTAATTTGTTTATTTTAATTATTTATTACTAGATTAAACTTTATTAGATATTTCAATTAATTATTTTAAAAAAACTAAACACCAAATTGTCGTAAATTCGTAATCTTAAATTTAAGCTATTAATTAAAAGCCCATGTAATCGGAAAATCAAGTTGGGCTAGTAAGACATAATTAAGGCCTAAATGTCAGTTCTCTGGAACCGTCTATCACGAGGTCCATATTGAAAGCCACGTACTGTCGAAGCAGCTTGGAATTCCCCAATAGAGCCCCCGAGGGTTTTAGGTTTCTATTCCACCTACCGTCTTTTCGTTTCGTTGCTCGTCGATCTCTGTTAGAGAGAGAGAGAGAGAGAGAAGGAGGCGTTGTGGATCGTCGGCGACAAAGCTAAGAAGCTGACATGGCTGCTCCCGAAGCTCCTGTCTGCTACGTCGGCGTCGCCAGGGATTCCGCTGCTTTCCGCCTCATGAAACAAATGGTAGTGCTTGCTCGCTTTTCTCATGCGTCCAATTTCAAAGCAATGATATTTACATGGCGGTTTCTTTGTTTGTTTTGTTTTTGGTATTGTATAGGGTTGGGAAGAAGGAGAAGGGCTTGGGAAAGAAAAGCAAGGAATCAAAGGATATGTTAGAGTAAAAAACAAACAAGACACTACTGGTTTGTTACTATTATTATTATTATTGTTGTTTTTCTCTCTTCCTAATTTTTTGTTTGATTTAGAATGTTGATTGTTTGGTTGCTGAAAAGAGTGTAAGAGAAGAAAATTGAATAAATATAATAAAATAAAATAAATTAGCTCAAATTTTCAAAATCAAACCAGCTAGGAAATTTCCATTCACCCAAATGTAATAGTAATACTATGGAATTTGTAAGCTGACAGGGTTGGTATTACTTCTGTTTTCTTATTTCTATTTTTTTTTTGAATTTGGGATAGGTATTGGTACTGAGAAGCCGAACAATTGGGCATTTGACACAACTCAGTTTGATAGTATCCTCAAAAGATTGAAAGTGGTACTTTTTTTCTTTTCTTTTTTCTTTTTGATTATCTTCATCCTTCTGATTATAAGTAGGATGTAAAAGTGCTTTTTCTATTGATTTATTTATTAATTAAGTTATTCATTGATGATTGACAGCAAGCAGCGCAACCTGCCAATGAAGGTATGTAATTATTTGATTGTCATAGTATTTCTCTGAATGTTATCATATAGTCTTAAGAATTTATTGCTTATGTATATGATAGTTGAGGATAAAAACATCACTCCAGTAGAAACTGGTCATGTTTCGGCTCCAGTTGTCAAGGTTACTCGACCACAGGGAAGGTTGGTGCAATTCAGTTATAGCTATTTGTTGTGTATTAAAACATTTTAATTTCCAAGTATTTCTCCATATTATATTCTATTAAATTGTATTTTCCTTGTAATTAGATATAAGAAAAGAGAGAATGGGAAGCGTGTCCATGCATATTCATTAAAGGATCTTGAAGGAATCCTTGTAAGTTTAAATTATTACCAATATTTATCTCCTTACGTATTCTTTGAATAAGTATTAGACAGTTCTCTGAATGTGTTATGTGTGTGTAAAGATGATAGAGTGTATGTGAATTCGAGAACACTTTTGCTTGAAAGGCTGAATCTATGCACTATTTTCTGGATGCTGCTTCTACCATGCTCTGAATGGTGGACGTAGCATTAGAAAGTCTGTACTAATTTTGATATGTGATTTGAGGTGATATTATGATGAAATTGTTTAATGTACCATATAATTACATTGAACTTGTTATGTGGACTTGAAAGGAAAATATAATTCTTATCATTTAATTTTAACTGTCATTATTATAAAGCAACATAATTTAGCTGTGAAATTCGCCATGGAATTTTCTTTTTTTATTTGTTAGATATCATGTAAATTCATATGTTTGTGGATGCAACTTAATAAGTTCAGTTTTTGTTGCATTTTGTTATTGCTTATTTACTTCAGCAATGTGATTTTGTAGGTAAGAAAGGTTGATGAACCTACTATGAAAAGTCCTAGTTCAGATGGCCCACTGGAGCCCGAGAAAGCATCTGAAAGTCAAGTGTCCTTTTCTGTAGGTAATACTAATAACATGTAATATAGATAGAGAGAAGCAAATTTTTCTTGGTTTTGAATCATAGATAGTATTCATATAGTGAATATTTCTGCTGTAGAACTTTACACATATGCTTGAATCCTTCTTGGCTATTCTTTTACATATTACCCAAATGGTATCTAGTATGCTAGACTAGGTTGTCTTATGTTTGCTCCTTCGACTTGCTTATCAATACAACAATGATTATACTTTCATGAATAAGACATGCATGTTACTTTTATAGGATATAATCCATAAGTGAAACTTTGGAAGCATGTACTTACAAATGTTAGTATAATGGATTATGTTCTAATTACTTATTTTGCACGGGCATATAGTTCATAGGGTATATTGGAAAGATAAATCTCCCCATACACAAGGTGGGTGTGCTCTATAACCTGTGGACAGTCCACAGAATTTTTTCCTCATTTGATAACCTGTCTGTACCGCATATTGTTTATTTTGGCTACTAGATAATGTATATGGCACATATTTTAATGGTTAGCAGTGTTATGTTACTAATGCAATCATGGGACTGTAATTCTTTCTCATTGTTTTGACTTCGCATGTTTAATGTTAATCTCTTTTGACTGCATCACATTGTAACAGAAAAAATACTTGAAGATATGCCTCCAGATTGGTGGGGCCATAAATATGGGTTTGTCTCTGGCGGTTTGCTTGGAGCAGAATCTAGAAGAAGGTTAAATGAAAATTCTCAAAGTTGTAAAGAGAGAACTGTATTTCATGAGCAGGATCAAGAGAATCTCTACAATCTTGTTCAAGTATGTATCCTTTTCAAATTCTTTTCTTTACAAACAAGTAAAACTAATCATTGTCATGTATGACATTGTTTGCAAGTTTGAATGCCATTTAATTATAAATTTTTTAAGTCATGGAAGTTCAGTGAATTGATTGGAGAATGTCAACATTTTGGTAGACAAGTGATTTTTACAGAAGTGGCATGAAAATTATTAAAATGAAGTGGGGAGAAGTAGGGTGGGTGCATTTTTTCTACTATTGATGCATTTTGTTATCTCTAACAACTGTTGTTAGGGTTGGGCGCATCTTTTTCTACAATTGATTCATTTTGTTTTATCTTTCGTTACTTCTAATTTTCAGGATAAATCCACAACTGGTAAGCAAGGACTAGGAATTAAGGACCGAACAAAGAAAATTGCTGGTTGCTACTTTCAAGGAAAGAAGACATCATTTAGTGACAGCGAGGATGAAGATTCTGCTGATCAATTGTCAGCAAATGAAAAGCCTAATGAATCTTTAGAAATGGAAAAAATTAATAAACAACCTAAACTGAAATTGAAAAAGCTGTGTAAACGGCTTCTTCATAAGGTGAGCCCCTCCATAATTGCAGGTTATCAAGTTTAGAGAATCTTTGGGCACTATTGACTGCCTTTTTCAGGTACCTGGAGAGTCATTGAAGCTCAAGGATCTTAAAGTTTTGATTGAGGAACATTCAACTGCTGTTTTTGCTGATTTTTCTTCGAAGGGAGATGCTATTGCTTACTTGAAACGAAAGGTATGCTTGTGCAGCTACTTCTCTACAATTTTATTTTATCCGGTTTGACCGCAATTTTTTCCCTAGGAATTGTCATTTGATCCCTGCTGCATTGCTTGCCAATTCTCATGTAATAATCTCTTGTTTAGCAGTTTGAGCTAAATTTGTATATTTTTCAATAAATTAGTTGCTTGTTCTGACCCTTGAACTTATATCGCTATTTTCATATTGTAATGAAGTATTCTTATTCTTGTTGTGCCTTAATTGTTTTGTTCTACCCCCCCCCCCCCCCCCACCTTCCTCTTTACTTTTATTTTTATGTTTTATTGTCCGTGCAAGTGTTGACAATGTTGCTTGTGTCTGCAGCTGATAGGCAGTAAGAAGTTTGTAGTGGAAGGAAAAAGAGTAAGTCTCGCACATTGAGGGGCTGAAGAATCTAAATAGAAATATTCAGATGCTATCTTTATTGTTTGTGGAATTTTGATAAGCCTGTATCGCAATCTGTACATTGCTGCTGAGTGTAAGTTTAAAATTTAGCATATATCATATTGCCTTGGAAATGTTAGCCGATAGTATATTAACGCATCATTTGTTTACCTGATTACAAGACCCTGCCATTTCAGGATGGTATTATTGTAATCCATATGTAATATTTTTGATTACATTATGTAATATTTTTGTCTATTCTCAATAAACTGTCTATAGCTATGTGTTTTAGAAAGTGTTTGCCAGAAAGAAATAACAAATAGAACCTTAGTGTCATGTGTTAGTATTCAAGTAAATTTTGGGGGTTGAGTTGGAGTAATCTTTAGACTATCTTATTGTTCTTCGTATGATCTTAGATTTCAGTTTTTATGTCTATCTTGTTCAGTACTAATAACCTAGCCATTATAATCTATTTTACACCTGAGCCAAATTCTCCAAATTAGTTTATAATGTCTTCCAAGTATATTACAACATGCAAATGAGAGGAACAATCTCAAATTGAGAATCGAAATCCAAAGAGGAGGTCTTCAATCGGACAAACTCAAAACTCAAATTAACAACTCTCAAATAAGAGAGAAATTCAGATGAATTGGGTTTTCAAATGGAAACCCAACTTATATGAGGAGAAGCTTTGAAGAAGAATAAGATTTTATTTTAAAAATTATATTTTTAAATCCCTTAATTTTCCATTCCATTTTAGGTGCTTTAGCAATTTACTTTATAGCTTACTGTAATTTAAGATATACCTGGTCATTTTCAAACAAGTTTTATAATTTTTAAAGTATTTTATTGGTTAACATTTCATGTAAACAAAATATAGATAAGTGAGTAAGTAAAAAATAAATCAATTAAATGTTACTATATTATTTGCCACATCATTTAGTTAATAAATTTGATCAATATTTTAGTAAATATAGCATTATTGTTTAAAATATAACTAATATATAGATTCAGGAGTAAAAAGAAAAATAGTCTCAAAATAAATTTTAATTAGATCATTATCAGATATGACACTGCTTTTACACTTTTTAAGTATTTAATTCAGCGTTAATTAAAAGAAGTCTTTGATTTAGCGTTGAACCAGAAATTAGCAGAAGATGGCTTTCTTCCTACTACTCTATTATGGATCTGTACAAAGCCATGAAATATTCAACTCAAATATTTTATTTATTTATTTATTTTCATTTGTTTCTTTCAAATGCTTCACATCCTCCTCAGCCTACCATCAATAAGAGAGCGACATATAAGATGATGAAAGAACTGCTAGGTAATATATATAGGCTTTTTTACACCCTAGCCAATTTCTCTGAATTAATTTATAATGCTCTATGTCTATATTGCAACATGCAAAACAAGAGGAACAAACTCAAAACTCAAATTAATTCAGATGAACAGCTATTTTCAATTGGAAATCGAAGTCATGAGGGAAAAGCTTTGACGATGAGGATTTATTTAAAAATTTATACTTTTAACTGCGGTTTTAAAATCCCCAATCCGAATTTAACTGCAGATTAACATAGCATAGTTGTTCGTCGCTCCAATAAGACAAACAGGAAATCCAAATTTAAATATTAACATATAAATAATTGCTCGTAGCCCTAATTGAGAAACCCCAAACCCAAATTTAACTACAGTAACGAAAAGAACAGTAAAATAATAATGATAAAATGGATAGTGACATAATTGTGCGAAAATTAAAAACCTAAAATGAGAAAAGTATTAAAAATAAAAATTAAAAAGTGGAAAACTAGCTTATCTGCAGAAACTACAGAGAATAACTTTCAGAATCCGAAGAAAACGGAAATTTCTACAGTATGTAAAATAGTTGTAGTGAAATAATGAACGTTTATAAATAAAGTAATTTTATTATTTATAAATAAAATAATTTTATTTACAATTAAAATAACGTTATTAAAATCATAATAATATAACATTGTATATAAATAAAATAATAAAAATGAAATAATATTAATATGATACAATATTATTTTATTTACAAATAATATTATTTCATTTATAAATTTGATTATTTTAGCAAAATTATTTTAATAACTGTAGAAATACCCAAAAAAACAACTTCAAAAAAAGAGCGGATATATGATAATTAAAGAAGGGCTAGGTTCTACATATATTTACAACAAACTAGGAAAAGAAACGTGTTTTGCACGTATAGTAAAGTGGTAAATAAGTAACTTTTTATTGTCTAATTGCCATTTAGACTATGACAAAAATTTATATATAATTATTGTACAGCCGATATGACAGATTATTTTGTAAATTAACATTCAAAAAAAGAGCGGATATATGATAATTAAAGAAGGGCTAGGTTCTACATATATTTACAACAAACTAGGAAAAGAAACGTGTTTTGCACGTATAGTAAAGTGGTAAATAAGTAACTTTTTATTGTCTAATTACCATTTAGACTATGACAAAAATTTATATATAATTATTGTACAGCCGATATGACAGATTATTTTGTAAATTAACATTCAATATATTTTTTGTAACACTTAAATGTTTTATTTTATAGTGTATGATTTTATATGTAATTATAAATTATTTAATTTAAATGATACTTACCACAAATCAAGTTACCAAAGTGTATCTAGTTCAATTGAATTTGATTCCCTGTTAAAAATGGAAAACTTATAATTTGATCAGTTCAGAATCAATTTTGATGGAGACTAAAAATCCAATAAAACTGAACCGAGCCGGATGAATCAATCATATTATCTAAAATATTTAATATATACATTTAATTGTTAGCTTATTTTATCGGCGGATTCACATTTTTATTGTGATTTTTAAATAAAATAAATAAATTTTTAATGTTAAAAATGAGACATAATTTTAGCCAAATAGATCTATGGGATAAATGCATTTTAATATTCTGCAGTTTGCTAAATTTATAAATTAGATCTTCAAGTTTCAAATGTATCATATTAAGCTTTAAATTTACATTTTATGTCATATTAGGCCTTCAAAATTCAAATATATCACATTAAGTTTTCAATTTACATTTTATGTCACATTAGGCCTTCAAATCTTTAAATTTTAAGTGTATCACATTAATCTTTTAATTTTATATTTTATGCCATAATAAACAATTAATGTATTTTAAAAATCTTCTAGAATTTTTATTTATTTTTAAATAAAAAACACTATAATTAATTTAAACATTTAATACTTTTTACTTTGTAAAAAATTACAATTTAGTTGAATTAAATTAAATTTAATAGAATTTGTTAAATGCAGTATAATAATTTTAAAATTCTTTTCTTTTACCAATTTTCTAAAATATTTAAAAAAAATTATTTTTTATTCTTCCAAAAAAATTTATTCATCCTAAAATAAAAAATTTCATGATGAAAAAATATATGTTTAAATAAATTTTCATGATAATTTTTTTAGCAATTTAGGATAAAAAAAATCATAATGAAAAATATATATGATAAAAAAATTCATAATAATTTTTTTTTAGCAATTTAGGATGGAATAAAAAGTTTTAGATGAAAAGAAAATTAAATGATTTTTTATTTATATTTTTGAAAATTAGCAAAAAAATGTAAATTAAACGCTTAATGTGTTATATTTGAAATTTGAGAGTCTAATGTAACGTATAATATAAATTGAAAGCTTAATGTGATACACTTAAAATTTGAAGATCTAATGTTGTATAAAATGTAAATTAAAAGCTTAATGTTTTACATTTGAAACTCAAAAGTCTAATGTACAAATTTATCAAACTACAAAGTATTAAAATACATCTATCCCTATATCTATTTTATAACTTTACATAAAAATAGATTTATTTTATAATGGTAAAATAGTCTAAAAAATAATATAAAAAAATTCAATCCAATCTAATTAAAAATTTCACTTGCATATTTTTGATAAATACCTAACGCTGGGGCGGCTTGAAGACAAATGTCCACAATTTTCAAAACTTACAGGTTGATTACGTGCATTTTGTTTTTGTTTTTGTTTTATTTTTTTGTATGTTAGAGCAAGAGAATTTGAACTTGAATCATTATCCAAGGTTACAAAGATCTACAAGTACTTGTTTTTTTTTTTTTGTCTACTTTTCTTATTACTAATCTAATTTTTCTTGTTTCTTTGATAAACCAAACTATGAATTTATATAGTTGTGATTAAGACTAACTTATATTTACTAAAACGATAGCTATTTGTCAACCTGTAATAGTTTTTCAAAATTAAGTGAAAATTACTCCCCGACCTATAATGCATTGTTTATCATCTTTCAAGCTTTTCACACAAGTTTAAGGTGATTTAAGCCTTAATGACCCCAAACATATTGTAACCAGTTAAACAGGCAGTCTTTACCATCTAATAATTCCGTGTGTAGTGCGAATCGATCTAAGGTACTCAACATTGCATTTCTTTTCTTCTTATTTTTTTGTTTTCCTCTTTATGCGACTACCTAGTTTGGAACATGAAGGGTGTTCTTATATGTAATTGGCCTGCACAATTTTCTTTGCTATGAATTTCCCTATAAAATCATAGCCATGAAAGTACAGAGCTTCAATTTCGGCTCTCTTACCGGTCTGAACCATTAATGCCAGCTCTTCCCTGTAATTCTCCTGTAGCACAAATGCATTCGTCAAGCAATTTAGACGTGGTATATAGGGAGGAGAGTCAAAGACATCCCCTATAAAAATTAGGATTTCAAATATACATACAAATAAACATTTCAAATGCCTGATATTAAACCTGCAAGATATTGGTGGACATCAAGCTGTTAGCGATTTGGAGGTCCTTTGGTTTTAATGGAACTAAGGATTCTTCAGGTATGAGATGTAGATCATCCCCTCGAAGTCCTAACCACTTCACATTGCAAGCTAAAGAACACTAAAATTGGTAAATCTGCTATCAACTGGAAAATTAATAATTTTGTAATGAAGTTACCATATCTGTAAGCCTCCAAGCCCATCCCAATACTTCCGAATTTGAAGGTGCATAAGATAGCCAATCCAGCTGGATTCCTTGAGAAAGAGTATCTGGAAGTAAGAAGGTGACAAACTACCAAAGTCTATAACAGCAACAATGAAAAAACCCATACCAGTCGACCAATGCCAGAATTGGCAATTCAGGGAAAGTCCTGCTCAGTCGATGAAGAAGAAACCTATATTGGAATTCAATTAGCTTTTAACAATGTAAATGCAAAAATACGTGATTATAACTCGAACCTAAGTGCATTAAATCCTATATTAAGTAAAACCTTTTCTATTTTTATGAATTTTTACTCCCTTTGGATTAGTAAACATGGAAATAGAAATCTAGCTCCGAGTGACCGGTTCAAAAATATTACCTTGTTGCAATATCTGGGTAGCCTTTGCCTGTGATGAGAATACTTGGAATTTGGTTGAATATACAATCCTCTGAAAGCCTCTGGAATATTGCATGCTAAATACATCCTAGTACTCAGTATTTTTTTAGAGGAAAAGATTAAGGGAGAGGTATTTATAAAGCAAAAATTTATATACCTTTTCCACTACAATTATATACCGTGCATCTGTCTTCAGAATCAATTTATCCAACAAATTCAAGTCACCAGAAATAGAACACCCGGAAGATCCACCAACAGAACAATCCACAACCTCTTCATTTGGCTCCTAGATTACATTCCAAAGCAAACACATCCATTCTTATGCATTATTTCCTCAAACAAAAATAACAACAACAAAAAAAGAAAGAAGAACTCTGATTATGCCCAATGTATTTTGATATATATACAAGTAAATTATGAACTGAATTCTTCAAAGCTCATATATAATCAAGAACGGTTACAACTTATATTTAATGAAATCATCTTATTCTACAATTGATTTAGTTACAAAGGGAACATAAACAAACAACTATATGATATTATAACTAATGAAATCATCCCTCTTTGTGAAAAATGTGACGTACAGACTCCCCATTGCCAGTAATGACACTAATTCCATCCAATTAAACCAAAATACAGAACCCAACACTCCTAATGTGAAAAGCCAAACAGGAAGAAATCGTGTCACGTACCTCCAGCAACAGACGGCCAGTAACTAGTCCTCTGCTAGATGCTATGATTCCGAGACTGTAACGGCTGCAACGTAACAATGCCACAACATCTGCGACACCAAAAATTGGAAAACTCAGATTTATTTTCTTCTGGAAAATTATAATAGAAAGGAAGACAAAGAAAAAAAAATACTAAAAATTGTGACCTTGGATAGTCCTATTGACCTCCAATTGAGATGAAAAGTAATCCGGCGAATCACAGATCAATTTGTAGAAAAGCTCCCTCTGAGTGACTCGCTTTTCTTGAGCTAAAATTTTATAGCTCATCTCCATCACCTTCCATACTTTTAGATTTAAAATGAAAATCAATGAAAAAAAAAAAAATTATGGATCTCCTTGTCATAGAAATCCTTGGTGTTAAAATGAGAGAAGAGGATCAAAGAAACATAGCAACCTCTAATGAAGGCTTTAGCGGCATTCGCTCGCATCAGAGACCTTGTGCAGAATGATCCAGACAGGAAAATCCATGAAACATTTGTCAAAATTCCTTGATTTACTCGGCCGTTGCTCCATTTTCTAGCAATCTGAACATTTTCATCGACTCGCATATTTAAAAAAAAAATAATAATAATAATGTGTGTAATTTTTTGTTCTGTTTGGCAGCCAATAAAATTTTAGAGAAGTGGAAATATATGATATGTGAATTAGTATAATAATAATAAATAAAAAAGGATAATGGAGAGTTTTTATATAGAGTACCAGAGGAAGGTCTGAGATTGCAGGAGCTGGAGAGGTCAAGATCCCTAAGAAATTGAGAACGGCGACTTCGATTCTCGCTAGGACCTGTCATGGAGATTATGATGATGCCGATGATAACAATGGCGGTGATAATGAGGAGGAGAAAGAAAGCGTACCTCGAAAGGAGGAAGAATATCGGCGTAGCAGAGTTGTTGATCGGAGAAGAAACTCATGGAGGTTTCGCGTGAATCTTCCATTGTTGTGATTTGGCGCGGGAGACACCGAGGATTTGAACGAGCTTTGGTTAGGTTTGATGTTAGATTAAACGCTGCGTTTCGTAGTGAGTTTTGGTGAGGTTTGATGCTGGATTAGACGCTGCGTTTCGTAGTGCATGCCGTTACCTTTCCTCGAAGTCCTTGTACCCATAGGCTATATAGCCCACAATAAGGGCCCATAACAATATGGGCTTTTTTTCTTTTTCTTTTTTAATGGTTTTTCAGCAATAAAATAAAATAAATAAATAAAACTTCTTGTTTTTTGGGTCAAGAAAGAAAAAGACTTCAAAATAATTTTTTTTTATTAATAAAATCTCTGACGATTTTGGACATGAGGAAAATGTGTATATGACTTCAAACTGTATGATATTTATATCAAAAAGAATAAAAATAAGATACTCCAAAGAGGACGAAATTGAGAATTACAAGTCCCTTAATTTATTTCACGAATTTTAAATATTTACCAAGTAGCTGACAATTTTAACATAACCATAGTGATGTAGAAAGAAAAAAAAAATTATTTGATTTGATTTATATAAATATTATTTGTTAGTATTTAAGTTTTGCGTTTAGACTTAATTAGGAATTTAAATACTTTTCACTTTATTTTATTTATTTTTAATTTTTTATAACTTTAATTTCATTTTTTTTATTTTATGTTTTAGGGTCTTATTATATTCCTAAAGATTTGTGAGCTGTAAAAGGGAATGGTTTTATTAATATTATTTGAGGTTTTTTTTTTTTTTTTTTTTTTTTTTCAATTTTATCATATTCTACATAATCAACAAGCTGTAAAACTCTGGATTAGGGGTAATCTAATATTCTAAAATTAAAATTTCAATTTGGTTATAAAGTACATTTTAATATGGTAGATAAAAGTGGATTTAGAATTCCAAAAGAAATTGTCACAAAAAAAAAAAAAAAGAATTCCAAAAGAAATGATAAAAACTTTTGAAATAGGTCCACACTTTATTGTGGTATATAAAAGCGGATTTAGAATTTTTAAATGAATTTTACTTGCACTTTTAGAAGAAAATTAATAGGACAATACGATATGAATTGTGAGTTTAAAAGGTTAATCCGAAATATCAAAATTAAAATTTCATATTAGCAATAAGGAAATAACTTAGAGTTGCACTTTTGGATAAAAGAATTAGTATATTAGATTAGTTTTATTTTTGTGTGAGTTATTATTTTTTTCATGCTTCCGCGCACATATTAGATTATCTTTCTTTCTTTTTGTGTGATTTACTGTTCTTTTCATGCTTCCTATCTAATAGATAGATGAAACACAGTACAAAATGCTATAATATAACATTTCTTCATTTAGTATCAAAAAATTGATAAATAAATTTGACGTCTCTAATATAAAAAAATAAAAAAAATTGAACACTGAATTAATATAAAATTATTATTTTGTTGTTGTTATTTTTTTTTTTTGTGGTAATATTATTTTGTTATTGTTACTAACACCAAAGTACTATAACATATATAATTCTTTTATGTGTAAAATAATTTTTATGAACATAAATATAAACACTATAATTCTTTTAAGATATATATATATATATATATATATTTGTAGATTTAGTTCAAAGAGTAAAAATCTCTCCTTCCTAAATTTTAATAAATTAAATAAATACATTTTAGTATCCATTATAATTACATAATTACCATCTGCAAAAAGGAAAATTCCAAATCCTCTACACATGGATCTCGGCCTTAATTAGAAGTATATTGTGTCAGCACAACCAACTTTGCAAGTCCAACTAAGATGGGAATCTTTCTTTAAGAGAGTAATAGTCAAGTCATTTTCTTAGATCCTCCAAATGTAGAAGTATCTCTCGCTTAATTAAATCAAAATATGTAATTAAGTTACCTTTATTATATATAAAAATGATTGAGCTTAATTTCATTTATTCAATTTTATAATAGAGTACTGCTGTATATTTATCACCACATATACTTATTCCCAATGACATCTATGTTTATGTATCAAAATTGCATGCATTTAATTAAATCAGTTTTAACATTTTGAAACTCAAAATCTATACGAAAAAGTAAATCATATGACAAACCTATTAGTAATTAAACATGTAAGTATAGGTTCTATTGGTTCAGCAATGAAAAAAAAAATTATTTTTTCTTTAGATCAATATTATTAAATAAACCTACATAATATAGAGGGACAGCCTACATAAGGTAAGGTATTTTTTTTATATACATATATAGCTGGCGGAGAAGACTCCATAGTTAATTTGCTCGGTTTGCCAAGTCTCCAATCCGCGTAGTTCATTGTAAAGTCCTATCCCCAATCCCAAGTTCAAAATCGAGGAGAGAGAGAGAGAGCACTTTCAAGCAATTTCGAAACCCTCTATTATGACCTACACTCTATGATTAGTAGGGAAAAGATTCAAAAAATATAAAGAAGATTTTGTAAAAATGGCATCGTCGTGGTGGTGGTGGAGGTGGAAAGGGCATGATATCATGCGGTCCCAAAAGTCATCTTGTAGGGAAGAAATTCTCTAGTTTCTTGATCTTTCCCTTCATATCACGTAACATTAATATTATATTAATTATTATTTTTATATTTTGTATATATATTCTTCCTCATGACATCACTTTAGCTCATTTTTGAATAAATAAAACTTATATAAACCGTGGTACTAGATTAGCAAGTATTATTTCAAATGATTTAATAATAAGTATAAAAAATTTGCTATGGTTTAATACTATATGTTATAACTTGCCATGTAATTTTTATATATTATTCTGTAAATGTTTTTAAAATAAAACATAAAAAAAATAACAAATCTTTTTTTATCGGCTTAAATTTTTTAATAAATTGTAATTTAATATGCTATAAATGCTAAAGATCTTTGAAAAAAAAATGATGAATCATTTCTTATCAAATTAAATTTTTTTCTTTTGAAGCTCATGTTTATCTGAATATTGATATTCAATTTACATATATATATATATATATATATATATATGTATATGTATATATATGTGTATACAACCATGCTATAAACCAGGCTCTATATATATATATATATATAATATGACTTTGGATAATTATTATAGGATAACCTCCTTTGCAAGTTGGCAAGCCGGTGACTGACCTTTTCTTCTCTTTTGACCATGGAATTTCTTCTTGTTCACTACTCCCTCTAAGAACTATAGCTAGATCTTGAAAAACTAGCTAGATTTTTTAATTTATTATTTTGTAGAACGTCCAGTGCTACTTGTATAAAATATAGTATGTAATTTTTAATTATAAAAAAATCCGCATTTGATTCTTCATTAGAACATTAATGAAAGTAACTGAGAAATTAGGAGGGTTAATTTACAGCTAGCTATTCTACTCCTGTGGGGGTGGGGATCGAAGGAAAAGAAGGGGAGTGGGAGGGACCAATAAAATCTCTATACGAAATCAAAAGCAAGATATACGTGACAAATGGATATAGTCACTACTGTTAGCCCGTGACAGCTAAAATATATATATGTGACATAAAAGTTTCAAAAACCCTCCCTCCCTTTACTACCACATGATTGTGATAAAATATTATTCTTTTTTTTTATACCCAACATGAAAAAGTCTCTTTCAATAATTTCATGGTTTTTTTCCCTCGGGATTTTGTTCAAATCTTTATCTTAAAATTTTTTTTAATGAAACTTCCAATGAAAACCCTCGAAAAGGCCCATAATTAGAAAGGAAGCTAGCTAGATAATAATACTGTTACCAAACTCTTTAAACGGGTGATATTGTTGAAGAAAGAATTAATATATATATATATATATTTAATAAAATTATGTTTTGGACGTCAATTTCAGCATAAATATTTGACCAAAGTGACAGAGATTGTACCATTTTTATCAAACTCAAGCGGCCGACAGATGAAACAAGAGTGAGCGTGTAGATTCAATCCAATAAACTCCAAATTATTGGTCTTTAAAATATAGATGACTGAGATGACCAAAATATTATAAAGAAAAAAATTAAACCTACTCGCATTCTTATACATACTCGCGTATTCTCCAATGGCTTAATCGGAATGGTCGCCAATCCTAGCCTAGACAATTCGGTCAAGTTATATGATCAAGTACATAATTTCTGCGAGTATCAATTTTCCACTTGTTTATTACTTTATAGCCTCAGAGCTCTGACTTTTTTTATAAAGTCAACTAAATGAAAATTGCAAGTGGAGTTTGTGAAAGGAATAAGATCGAGGCACAAAGAGTTCACAAACCAATTGCTTATCAATCATCTCTATATATCTTCACATTATATATGCAATTGCAAACAAACCCTTTTTGGTAGTCTTGAAGCTCTTATACCCACTTCTCTGACGTCCATGGAATCTTCTTCTTCTTCATCATCGCTTTCTTGTAATCCTCTTCCTCTTTGCGTTCAAGAAGATGATGTTTTTCAATCTTTTCCTCATTTTTTTGAAACATCAACTGTTTTAGATGAGCTCGAACAATTTTACAAACCCTTCTATCCTGTCTTGCACCCTTTGATTTCCTCTCCAACAGTTGTAACCTTCTCTATGGATGTTCCTAAAGAAGTCGGATTAGCGGAGAAGAAGCTGAAATTCACGAAAGACTCCGGAGTTAAATACAAGAAGAGGTTGGTACTTGCTTAGATATAGTGAGTCTCTTATCTAAGAATCTGGACAAGTTATTTTTTGTCAAGATTCCTCCTTTGATTACGTTTATAGCTAGGGCAACAAAAGTGATTATTAAATATAATCAGAGAAATCCCAATCAAAAAATTAACACTAGAAGAATCATTTCATAAAAAATATATAATTATAAAGTTAGTTTCAAATTAAGATGATCTGAATTTTTATTTTTAAAAAAAATCATGTTTTAGGTCACAATTTTTAACACATGATAATTAGATTAACTAAAAGAGCTGTTTTTCTAACAATTTGTTGATTTTTATTTTTGAAGGAAAAACCAGCAGAAAAGGGTAGTGAAAGAGGTGAAAGAAGATTGTTTAGGGTCTGATATGTGGGCATGGCGTAAATATGGACAGAAACCAATAAAGGGTTCGCCTTATCCAAGGAGTTATTACAGATGCAGCAGCTCCAAAGGATGTTTAGCAAGAAAACAGGTTGAAAGAAGCTTTCCTAAGCCTGAAATCTTCATCATAACCTACACTGCCGAACACAGCCACGCTCATCCGGTTAGGCGAAACTCGCTCGCCGGAAGCACCAGAAGCAAACTCACTGCATCATCCAAACACAAAAACAACAACTCTTCTTGTTATCCATCTGCAACAGGTGCTCCTTCGATGGAATCCATTAAAGGCGAGTTTGTTAATTGTGACGAAGATTTTTTGGTCATGCAAAAAGGCTCAATAGTGACAAATACCGAGAGGAATGAGATTGACATGATGGATATGATGTTAAGCCATGAAGGATTAATAATTCCAAGCTCATCGTCATCTGAGGATTTTGTAGATAATAAACAGAACTTGTCAGAAACAGACATGGATCGTGAATTTTTGGATCAGTTTTTTTCAGATGGATTCGTGGATGCTTGGTTTCTTGATCAGTCAACAAATTTAACCTCTCTAGATGATTCAGCACGGGGATTATCAACTTTAGATCGGTTTCTAAACGAAGAAGAAGAATAATCATAATAGTTTCTATTTCATGTATTTTTATTATCTTTGTTTTGTTTAATTTCTGAGAATTAATTTTTTTTTTTGGTAGAAAGAATTAATTTTGTTTTGATTCAAATAGAGAAAGTAAATTAAATTCACATAAATAATGGATTTCAGAAACCAGATGAGCGAGGTGCAACGCATGGTTTAAATAAAAGATCAATAATAATAGAATTTTTTAATTTTTTTTAAGAGTTTTGATATAAATATGGTTAGTTGTTTGTATCAGAAAAAATGCATAAGAGAAATTAAAATATACTTTCTATGAATTTAAATTTTTAAAATAAGTGGAAATTAAATTTGGTATGAGAATCTATGGTTTTGAAATTTTAAGTTTCAAATTCAATAATTCTATATAAAAAAAATTAAAAATACATGTAATGATCCAAATGAGTTTAAAAAAAAAGTCGATAATATATGTGAATAGAAATATTAGAAAAAAATGCATAAAAAAATGAAAATTTATTTTCTATGAATTTAAACTTTTATGATAAGTAGAAATTGTTTGAATAATTAATTTTGTGTAACGTGTAAGTAATCTCATTATTAATTGTAATTATTTAAATAATATTTAGGATAATTTTGCGTGTCTCATTTTTCAATATATAATTGGTATAATGACATTTTATTAATTTATCAGCTTGGATTTATTTATTTGTTTCCTTGGAATCTCTCTTAAGAGCGGGACGACGTCGCTACAGTTTCTAAAATCTAATCCCACTTTCGCAGCATGTCCAACCCCGTACAAACTACTGTAAATGAAAACGACGGCCATTTATATTTAATTTCCAATAGGAAGTTCCACAATTATTTATATCGTTAATTTGACTTCAAAGTTCCAATAATAAACTTTTCTTTATAGCTTATTAGGCGTTGAATATAGACATTTATATATACACACACATATATATACATATTTTCATAGTTACATGAGTTGCCCGGGACCTGCTCTATAGCAAAGTGCTCAGTAGGAAATTATATTTGCAGCGAGTTCACGAGTAGTATTCTTTTTTTTTTCTTAATATAATATGGAAGTATTCAAAAACAACAAATTTATACATCAAATTAGTTACTTAATAAAATGATCTATAATATATATATATATATATATAATATAAGTTTAGTTGATGGAAATAAATGAGACACATGAAAGGCAAGTGCGAGTGTTGGATCCACATATAATATATATAGTTATTTATCCAAATTTGAGTAAGCTTAATTGATTAATATTCTAGTATCATACGATTCAATATATTACACATATTAACGTTAGAGACCAATCCGTTCTGAGACAGCCGAATAGCAATGATCTGAGTTTGAATTTTCAACCTTCAATATTAAATAATAATTAAAAAAAAAAAAGTTAAGGAGTCCATATATATCCATACATATTTTAGACGATTTCTAAACCAGTTTAGTTTGTTTTTTTGCCCACATTCTCTTGAGCCTGTGAGCTGGGGGTCATAACTCACCTCTTGGCCACAGGACTACAAGGGTTGCGGGCAGTTCCGAATCAGTTGATTATTCTTTTAACTTCTAGAAAACTTTTAGTGGCAAAGTCGTTATCCCATTTTCGTCACAATGTGGTAATTAAACTTCGACCGAACTAGATTTGGCGTCGAAATAGAGGAACCGTGGTAGTAGTAGTGGTATTGATATGCAATTGCACTAGTGTGGCAGCAGCTTCATTGGTTTGAGTAATTAATAAAGCGGCGACGGAACCAACAAAAGCTGCATTCATATAGGTGGTGGGTTCGGAGTGGGAATAGTCAGATCTGACGTCACTGAACCGGTCATCCGATTTGGGACCCCCAACCAGAGCACCCACATGAATATTTGGGTTCGGTTTTGATGAAGAATAGTAGCTTGAATATCCTTCGTTGCATCCAATCTTCGATGGGTGAGCTTTTGTTGAAGGCATGGATGAACCTCTATGGTGCAACTGCATTGGGTACCTATTCCCAAACCCCACCATGTATGACATTTTCATTGGATTCTTTCCTAGTATATAGTCCACCTACAAAATATTTTAGATATACTATGAATCAGTCACTTTATTTACTCCTAATTTGTTTTTTTCTTGAATCACCGAATACAACAAAATCATTAAAAACAATTTTGCTTTCAAACTCTTGACATCACTTTTCTTTACAAGTGGTAGGAATCATTCTCAAAGCACAATCAAAAAGGGAAAAAAAAATTAAGTGGTACAAAAACCGCCTATTTGTAAAGTTCTTCTATTAAAATGTTTACAAGTGACAAAAACAAATAAAATACACAATTATTTATTAATTTTAACATCGATTTGATTATTTTAAAATACACATTAACTATTTATTTATTTATCAAAATTTTAATAGAAGAATTTAATAGAGATAGATGGTCCATAGACTATCTGATTTTTTTCCTAATAAAATGTACACCAAAAAAAACTTTTGAAGTTGTAATATTTTTTTGAAAGTAATTTTGAAATATCTAAAAACCACTTCTAAGAAGACCAAAAATTGCTTTTATGAATATAAAATTACAATGTACAGTGTTATAAAAGCATTTTATTTGTAGAGTAAAAATGAATTCCAAACGGGCTCTGTTCATTTACGTTTAAGTGTGTTTTAGGACCTGTGATTTGGCAGATGCTATAATGTGAGAGGCAGAGAAATGGGCAGAGCCACATTGAACTCCATCAACGTGAGCTGCGTTTAAGGTGTTGGAGTATATAAATAGCACCATAGCAGAGCTTGTGACATACTGCAAATTGTTACTGTCTCTATAATACAGAAGCCCACCTGCAAATCAATTATAACACACTCCATTATCAGCCTGTGTATACATTTTTATCCTATAAAAAACAGTTCAGTCCTATTCTTGCTCACCTGGGGTTGTTTTAATCTGCGCGGTGCTACTTCCTGGCATCACCGCGCATACAAAAGACTCAATATCGCTTTTATACTTGCTCAATGCCTTTTTTCCTCCATAGAATTCCTGAGACGTAATATATCTAAATTAATTTTGTTTACCAAATTCTCGGTATTCCGTTTAAGAAAGTTAATTAAGAATAAAGGTCTTAATTAATTTGAAAAATTTATTGTGGGTGACATTGCCTATCTCTTGGTGAAGGATGACCGTCTGATTGTTGTGATTATACGTGATCGTGTTGATAAGACGTTAATAAATGCTAACATTTATATATGTTTGTTAATTACCTTTAAAAGTAATGTCTGAGCTCCAACAAATTTGTTATCCCAGCTGAACTCGGACACTGCCTGACTCCACCTTTGGTTGCTTGTGACATAAGTCAAATACTTGTTCTCTCTACTTGCTTTAAACAGCCAAGCCGCAGCCCATAACAACTCATCCTTATAGTTCATTAAAGTTCCATAATTAAGCTCAAATAGTAATTAATTACATATAGCTGTACAAAATTTCAATGAATCTGTATGTATATATATATATATATATACACCTGATAGCCAGAGTATGAGCAGTAGAAAGGACAAGAAGCTTTGTAAGATCCTCTACACTTGTCTGCAAACTCGAACAGCTGTAACAAATCAAAGTATTAAAAAGCTTCCTTAATTAGGCTTATAGATTAAATTGCATTATTATTTATCATCGATAAGGATTAATATCGGTCTCACCGAGTGCGAGTGGCTTAATAAGCTTGCAGAGTAGTGAGAATCAACCCGTTTGAAAACAAGAGAAGCAGCAGAGAGAGCAGCAGAGGCCTCGGCCGCAGCCTCGGTTCCAGGAGAATCACAGGTTATTTTGTAGAGTGTCCGCAGGGTGTCCATGTCTTCTGGACGCTCCCAACACTGATGATCTGCATTTCCATCTCCTATCTATACATACCAAATCCAAATACTGATCTACCATTAGTTTAGTTTTTTTTAGTTAAATTACCGTCTATTTCAAAAGTTATAGCTAATGCAAAACAGGCCCAGCAATATATATATCAAGCACACCATCTCTCATGTAAGCCCATTAAAAAGGGAAAAAAAAAAAATTGGGTTTTATGTGTCAAACAATCCGAACAACAATTCGAAACAAATGCAAATTGCATGGGGGTACCAACTACCAAGAATAGAATAAAAGACATTTTGATAACAATGCTATGATACTATGTTAAATCTTTTTTAATTATAAAGCATGCAAAAGGGTGATCATATTCATAATATATATATATATATATAACTAATTAATTTTGGGACAGAAATTAACTAGAAAATTGATTTAAAGACCTGGGTATAGAATGTGGTGGGGGAAGAGTGAGCCGATAGAATGAAGTCAGTGCCCCAGCGGATTGCATTATGGAGGAAGCCTAGCTGATTAGCAGAAGCTATGTCGTTTTGGTATTCAAGAGCAGCCCAGCTTAATAAGCTCACTGTAAATGCCATAGGCCAACCAAATTTCACATTGTCTCCTGCATCATAATATCCTCCTACCAAATTCACCTGCAAAACTCACAAATATCCCAACTTGATATATCTAAGTTATTTAAATAAGATGTGATTTATATATGTGGTTATTATTATTATTTTTTAATTTAATTTACTAACTGTCCATATGTCTAAAATTCAATTCAAAATCAACTAGCAAAAATCACTGACAAATACACAGGTATACATTTTCAGGCTTTCCATCGGAAAGTGCTGAGTTTCCCCGCCACTTCACTCGCTGGTTGGCCGGCAACTTCCCGGAGCGTTGGCCTTCAAAGAATAAGATGGCTTTGGCAAGTGCATCTTTATAATCAACATTAGAAGAGGAGGACAGCAATTTATCATTTATGGCTTGCCCTTTAACACTATTAGCCAACACACACCAAAACACTAAAATACTCCATAATATAACTCCATTATTGTTTGTCATAATGTATGTATGGCTTACATGGAAATCTGTATTGAAATTTATAGTGCTAAGCATACTACAGGAAAAAACTGATTCTCATACTTCATTAAATTTGATTGGTTACCAAAATGGTTAGAATTTCTTCATTTTTTTATTTTAAAAATTGAAGAGCTACCTAGGCATGCATGAGTGTGACGCCAATTAAGAATGGAGGTCGCGTGAAAGGGTATAAATAGTAAGGAAAATCAGTAGGTGAGTCTCTGAGATGATGAATACAGAGGAATTTTGGGTATTCATACCCACTCCTCTACGTCATAAGCATGCAGTTGAGATAAATGTTATATGTGCAAAGTTTCCATGTGCATTCATTTTAATTCCTCTTGATATATCATTCATTCATTAATTAGCATTTTACAATAAAGTATATGTAATATTTTTATGTTTTGCGTTACTACAACTGCATGATTTCTCTTTTCTAAAGAAAAAGAAAAGAAAAAGGGAATCTCTTCAGTTTCGAAGACAAAGCACGTTTGAGAGTGACTAATCCCTTTTTATTTTTATTTTAATGAAAAAATATTATCTGCAGCACAGTTGAAACCATAGTCATAAAATCTATATAATACCAAAACATGTAATCCGGCCAGGACTGTAAAATAGGCTCCAACAGTTGATGATCAGGCTGAAATCGGCTCGATTAAATTAACTTGTTCGAACTCCACTTGTCATTAAAATGAGCTAATTTTAAATAATAAATAAAACTCACAGACCAATTTTGAATAAAAAATTAATCCCGTGAATAGTTCGAATTTATTATTTATAAATGTTTGTATAAAAAATATTTATATATTAATTTAAACATGGTAAATATATAAAATACATTATAATAATTTTTGTATTTATTTTTATTAATTTTTAAAAGATAAAATAAATTTAATTTATTAATATAATTTAGTGTTAAAATATAAAATAAATAATAATGCTACACATTCCAAAATCATTACAAAATTTATTTATTAATATCAAATGAATGTATGTTCATATAACTTAAATATATATAAGTACTTTTAAATAGATAAGTGAATAAAAAACTAAAACAATTAAATATTATCACATTATCTGCCACGTTATTTAAGTAATTAAATTTGATTAACATATATTTTGATAAGTTTACTATTATTGAAAATTAAATAATATCAAATGTTTAAATTTTTATATTTAAATGAGCTTAGCGCTCGAACTTTTCGTGAACAAACTTAGCCGATCATGAGCATAGAATTTCAAAATTTTGTAAGTTTGAACTGAGTTTAAGCACTCCTAAAATTATACAAGCTAATTATACAAACTTAGTTTGAAAATTATAATCTTTAAGTAAACAGGGAATATTCAAAAAAAAGGTATCGTGGTATACTACCAAGAAACTCATATTGTTCGAAGTGTATTATGTCCAACTACTTGGACGACCAGTTCTAATATACTTTTAATATTCTTGGAACATATAGAATGGGTTCAGATTGGAATGTTGTTTCATGTTCGTTGTTTTCAGACATTTCTTGTTGATCGGTTTATCTTCTCGTAAAATGTACTCTCTATAATTGTTTATATACATATATATATATATACATATATATATATATATATATATATGTGTGCGCGCTAAATTTGACTTTTATTTTGTGGTATAAAATTCAAACACTAAAACTAAATCATAAATAAATGATTTAGATAACTAATATTTTTTTAATAATTAATTTATCTATTTATTTTTTATTGAATCTTCACATTTAGATTTTATACTTTAACATAATAAAAATAAAGTATACACGAAGTAGCCTTTATATATATATATATACATATAAAAAAATTATGGTCAAAAGTCACTTATTAGCTATAGGATTGCTTGATTTTAAAATATATTTGAGATTTAAATAAACCAAATATGTTTCACTTTCTCATCTTAAAATTATAGTATTTTACTAAATTCATATACTGCACCAAGACTTTATATTAAATTTTAACTTTCAAAACAGTCAATGAGCTTATTGACAATAAAATAGTCAAAACATCCAGATTATATATTTATATATATATATATATATATATATATTTCATAGTTATAACATATTTATATTTTCCTTTTATCCGGCACCTAACAAGGTTTTGATTTAGATAATTAGTTTTACCCCAAACTTAGAAATATATGTAGATTTTTCATTTTCCATTTTGGTAAAAGACTTCACAATTAAGCTAAGTAGATGAATATATTCTAAACTACCACAACAATAATACTAAAAGGTTTAGCCCAAAGATACAAGATTACCCTCTAACAAAATTACATAACCCTCTACTTAGAAACCATTTAAGACCCAATTATTGCTTGAGAGAGAGAAAGAAGCTCTTATGGTAATGTCACTTTGCTGTAGGGCAGTTCAGCAACAAAGTTGATTAGGTAAAAATTAGTTGGCTACACATATATACATTAATATCATGGGTTTTAAGCTATCTATATATAGGATTAATTTCCCCTCTAGAAACTTCCAAAGGATTACTTCTGTGCATGGGACTGCGGCTGAGGCCAACCTCTTTTACCTTCCAATGCAATCTTGGAATTCCCAACATAAACTCTGAAGCAAATTAATCTCACCTATATTAATGCATTAATATTCTATATAGAATATACGAACCTTTGTACAATTAAAATGGATATTGGAGAAATTGATCAACCTGATCATCTGTTGCCAGTTTCTTTCATGCCAAACATCACATTTCCATTAACACCATCAACCAGCTCAATGCAGCTTCTATCTGATCCAGTACTAAACCAGTTCACACAAGAATCTGATCAAATTTCTAATTCAGAAATAGACTGGATAAGTCTCCTATGTGGTGGCTCTACCAAATATGATGATAACCAAAAACCTATATCATCGCCATGTGAACCCCTCAAAGCTAAAATAGAAAAAGAAGAGAAAAGCAAAGAAAAAGTTAGCGGAACAAAGAAGGCAATCCCTCCAAGGATTGCATTTCAAACGAGGAGTATTGATGATATTCTCGACGACGGGTACAGGTGGCGAAAATATGGGCAGAAGACTGTGAAGAAGAACATCCACCCAAGGTACTACTTTTTTTTTCTTTATTTATTTATTTATTTATTTATTTTATTTTTTTATGGTGGTAAATCCTGCATTATTCATCTTAGTGGAAAAAGAAGAAATTGAGATTTAGTTTAATTTCGCTGCTGAGCTTAATTTGCATAATTAATTCTCTAGTAATTGTAATCCTCCAAGGCAATATTGTGACTTTTTTTTTTTTTTTTTTTTTTTTTTTTTTTTTGTGACAACAAAATTAGGAGCTATTATCGTTGTTGCCATCAGACATGCAATGTGAAGAAACAGATCCAACGGCTCTCAAAAGACTCAAGCATTGTAGTGACAACATATGAGGGGATTCACAACCATCCTTGTGAAAAACTGATGGAGACCTTAACTCCACTTCTCAAGCAATTTCAGTTCCTATCCAGATTGCACACCTTAGAGCCACTCCATTCATGTCATGGACAACAACTTTAATATTATCGAATACATTGTACAAAATTAATCGTGGAGAAAGACACCGAAGAAAATATGTATGATTCTGAATGTGTATATAAGGAAATATCATGAGCTAAAAAATTGCAAATTTAAAAATAAAAAATAAAAAATCTGAAGATTTAGTATGCACTATGCAGTATTAATTTCTCTCTTTGACCTTCCTGCAATCATCTTTGTAATCTCATTAATTTCAATTCCTTTTACTGATAAAAATGAATATTTATAGTTATTTGTTTCTTAATATTGTTTTTATGTTTAATGTGAAAGAATGATTGATGCATAATGTATTCTATACCAATAGCTTTGTAACATTCGTGCAAATAAAACATGCACTAGTTCTATTATTTCCCCAAATATGGACATGAGATCTTGGAAACCAAAAATGCAATTCACTTCACTTTGTACCCAATAAAAAAGGGCAAAAAACAATCAAACAAAAAGAATACTTCTTAGTTTATACAAAGATTATATTTAGTGTAAACTTTGCATGCTTACATGTACACCCTTATCATCTCTGACTCAGCGGAGAAATCTCCCACCAGGGTCTTAAAGAAAAAAACCAAAATTGAAGACCTGGGATATAATTTAAGTTCTGTGCAAGTGTACATCGAAAGCTTCTGTCTATATTCAAGAACTTGATTACTTTTCGAAACGCCGACCACTGGCAATGAGCAAGGGATGGGAGACTTCCAACGTGAACTTTCAAGGAAAATTTTCCCGGAGAATGCCCCACTAGAATCTGCAAAGATTGAATTTCTTACAATTGAAAAGTGCCCAACTCTTGGCCATGCCTTGTAAGAAGAATCTTTCGTTCACCAACCCATTCTAACCGATAGGAGAGGTCAAGATTATGTACCAACAGCTTCAAACTGTCTGCATGACTTGAACCTTTTGCATTCTCCTACAATGAGGAATGAAAAAACTGTTGCTTGAAAGAGGAAAATTCATAGCATTCTGAATATAGTACATGAAACAGATGGATGCATATTAGGACATTAAAATATTCTAAATACGGCTTAGCTTGGCATTAAATATAAGAAAAAACTATATCTGTTTAAACCAGTACTCAAAATACAAAAATATTATGCATGATATCTCGTTTGTTAAAATTTCGTTGTTCTAATAAAGTATGCTTGGCAAAATATATCAGAATAGGTAGTAAGTGCATCATTTCAAGTCCATAATACTACCACAAAACACAAAGGAGAATTACCAGAAAATTGACTTGTCTATCATGTCCCATTATGCTTGCCATAATGCTCGATCTAGAAGAATTAGGTGAGAATCCTTCCCATGGTGGAACAAAGATCAATTTGGTACACTGAACAGGAGCTAAATTTCGACTCAGTTTCTCCCACCAGACAGATCCCAATGACCACCATCTGATCGTTAATCCATGCTCAGAAAAAGCCAACAGACCCTGCATTTAATAAAACAAGAAGTGACAATGGTAAAGAAAAGACAATTGAAATATTAGAATGCCATCATTAGTAAATGATATTAGAATAGAGTTGAGAGGGCTTTAACAAATCTGATATATCGGCAAGAAGGTAATGTAAAGGAGTATAGTTTTGTTGACATGTCAAGAATTAAAGAATAAAAACAATTTGAAATAGAATCTAATAACAATATAACTTAAAGTCGGCTGTAAAATAAACCTAAAGGTCATTCTCAAATATATATTAAGCTAAACCTCCTAATTGATGGATATGTATGAGGAGAGAGCATTAACCAAGAGAAAGCAAGAGAGGGAGAGAGGGAGAGAGGTTGATAGAGGATCTAATTAGGCAAGAAACACAAGAATAAAGCAATTTCCTTATTCCCCCAGGCCTCAAGCTATATGTGCACCATGCAATGAAACTTTACAGCCACCATGAGATCCCCCATTAAAAGGCATGGACAATAATGTCTCTAGGTTACTTGGGGGTTTGGACAGGGTCTTAGTACCCTGTTTTATGTGGCCAAGCCTTTAGCCTATTCAAACAAGCAGCCAACTGAAAGCTAGAACTGGTAAATCAGACTATTGAGCCAGAACCCTCACTATGTATGATTTAAATTATTACGACAAAAATAACCTACTATTAAATGACTAATATCAACGGGGAACTTGCAAAAAACTCATGTCTAGAGTCCAGACTGATTTTGCCTGTTATGGTGGCGTGCTGATAGAAACAAGGTGACTGACTTAAGGCAGGATAAAAGCCTCTCAACCCAACTCAGCCAAATCACACTCCCTTTGAAATCATAATGCAGCAACATCAAGAAGTAAAGTTGGAACAAGAAGCTGTACCTCTCCATCTGGTGAAAAACTCAAAGCTGAAATTGCGGTGGCTACCGTTGTTTCTGATTCCGCCGCCAGCAAAGTTGGAAGTCCAGGAGGTCCACTTGCATCCAGGACCTTTATCTTAATCACACTACATTAGAAAACAAAAACATGCAAGATGGAATTAGTTATTCCCAAATATAGATGTAAACATTAAGAAATTCATAAAAACCAAAAAAAAAAGAGAAGTAACCAACCCCAACAGAAAAACAACTTCAACTGTGTAATTCCTTATCTTAAAACATAATATGCAATGCATACTAGTCTTGGGAAGGGAATAAATAATCCCCAGTAAGTGCCCCAGGTGGCATGTTCAAAGCTTAAATAAATTCTCTTTTTTCTTGGCTGGAAACAAATAGTTCCTTGTTAATTTATACACCAGGCATGTAGAATTTCCCTTTTATAAGTGTGTTGCATGCCAGAGGACTATTTTCAACCCTGAACTTTAATCTGTTTTCTCTTTCCCTCACAATTACACAAACACAAATACTGGCATGATCTCTATGAATTGTGACCAAAGACCACCCGACCCAATTTTAAATAGGAAAATTACATTAGTATCCCCTTTGTTCTGTAAGTTTTGCTTATACTGCTTTTTCTACTATTAAAAGTTAGATTCCACGGAAATTTCATTTTTGCTGTGCAATCCTCCCCATACACAAATTTTAAAATTTCTTACATATAAATTGAACGTAGAGAAAAGATGAATTATAATAAAGGGAAATTAAAAAGAGAAATCTGAAATTTCTAAAAATTCAAGAGATCTTTGTGTCTAAAATCAGAAATAGAGAGGTGTTTCAAATCTAGAAATAAACAAGTACAGCTCCTTGGTGCATTATTTGTAATACCTCTGCATGTCGTACACCTGAATGCTAGCATTTTTTATCTCTCCAAGCACATCTCCGACAGCCAATCTAGTCCAGGAGTCATTCAATGCTACCATGGGGAAAACACGTACAATTTCCTTTAATGCTGTCATTGAACTTTGAAAGCAATTCTTGCGCATGACTGAGTTGCTAGGATCCATTGTCAGTAAAATAAAGTTAACAACCTGCAAATCTGTCCAACTGTCATATGAAAATTTCACATTGAGATGATCAACCACAACAATTTTTAAAAATAATATGTAATTTAGAAGAAAAATAACTATCGTAAAATAACTCAACGCACAATAAACTGTTAAAATGACAGAAATCAAAGAGCCACCACAATGCAGATCACTTCATCCCCATTTCCTATTTCTTTCCAACTATATTTGCAAGTCAGAAAACAGAAATGAAGCATCCAAAGAAGACTTGTCCAGGTTCCAGAGTAAAAGAACGGTTCACTTATGTATTTTGGAATTGAGAGACAATTACCAACTATGTAAAGCTAGATAAGAACTTCCTTAACTGTTACAGATTCAAATGTATAGATTACTTTAATACAGTAGACGACATCCACAACTGATATAACCAATATTTACACCAAGAAACTCACAAAGATAATGTTTATCAATACAGCATTACAGTTTGTAATTAATAAATTAGGCTTTATTATTTCCCTTGTGATGCTCACCGTGGAAATTATAATAACTTATTTGTTTAAGATTCATCTGTTTAACATCCTCTCTTTAAAGGGACGATGGCATATGTTGCAAAGTTAAATCTCAAAGTACAAAAAATCTGAAAGTACAAACCTTATCTAGGTACTGAGCTAAGCTTCTTGGAGAACCACGCACAACTCTGATGAGAGTCATGAGGGATACCACATGAACAGGGGAATCAGATGCAGTCGACCAGATTTGGCTTTCAATCACAGTCAAAAAACCTGGTACATCAGCAATAGCTAAACTTGGAAGGAGAACCCCAACCAAAGTCTCCCGAATGGCACCTGGTACAGCTGAACTCTGTGCAGCTGAGTTGGTGGATGGACCACTTACACACTCCACCTGGAAGAATATGTCTCCTATCAAACGAGGTATTTCAGAACCAATGCATGGTTTCCATGTACTCTCCATACCTTCTGCAAGGAGCTCAGCCGCAGTGGAACTATATTTCTCATTCATGGCCATAACCAACTTCATTAACGGATGAACAACCAGCATAGAAAGACATGGCTTTACAAGGCTAGGATACCAAATAGCCAATGCTGCTGCTACAATAATATGAGACGTCATAGCATCTTGGCTTGTTCCCCCAACACAAGAAATCCAGTCTTGCATTTCAAACGATTCTAGCCAGGCTAGAATGTTCGTTTCCTCAACCTCAGGTATCCCTTCTGTTTCTATCGACTGGTTAAAATGCAGCACATTAGCAGATGTTTCTTTTGTATTAGTATTCCCATGTTTATTTTCTCCATGTCCGCTTAGAGAGCTCCTATTTGCACGATCAGTTGCTTTTGGACTGCATAGGGGTTGTGGAATTGCACGTGAAGCGGCACAGTGGAATAACGAGCGTGCAGCCATACGAATATACTCACTTTCATCTTGCCAAAAACTCACCAATAGCTGTAAAACCAGAGAAATAAATAAACATAAAAATTAACAAATAGATATACTGAACAACTACCAACTTTGAGCTAATCGTTGTTATACCATTAGAGAGTTGCTCAAGATTGTAACATATATGAGAACTGACTAAACTTAAGGTGAAAATTAACAAATGTAGCTCATAGGCCAGATATCTAGCTTCTACCTATATCTAATGCATGAGTTCATAATGATAAAACCATTTCTTTAAGACCTTCTAATTAGTAATTCTAGACTAGATATGACATGCTTCTAATTTTAAATTAATATGAAAAGAGAACTTTTACTTTTGTGTATACCCTTATCATTTAATTTTGTTTTGCTTGCCATTAATACAAAAGTACATACAAATTTTTGAATACACTAAACCTTTGAGCTGCCAAATTCTGTTTTTCTTCTCCAACATCTTGTCAGCAATTAACAAACATCAGAAATAAATTGAAGGCTTCAAAAAGACCATGACTTTCAGTATTTATATACATCCCTAGGACTTAATTCCATTTCGATATTATTGAGCATATTTCCTAACAACTACAGCTTTCAGGTCTGATGGTTACTTAGTATGGTATTAGAGCTTGGTCCAGCCTAGTCTCGAGTTCAAATCCTAGTGGTTCTCATATGGTAACTTATTGTTCTATACGTGTAAGGACTGTTTCTTACTTCTTGTCTCTTATTGGGTTGGCCTACATGTTAGGGGGAGTGCTCAAATGTAAATTGTATATTATGTTTCTTGATATACAAAGCTCAAACCACTTCCTATTGGAATAAACTTTTGGGATTGATAATAACTTAACAAAAACAAGAAACAAGATTACCACTCTACAAGCAGTAATCCATTAACGTTGAGAACTGTAAACCATCTTTTAAGCAGAAAACAAAAAGAATGGAAGAAGTAGTTCGACTAAATTAAAACTAGCCACTTCTTTTCTAGGATGAGGGGGTGAACCAAGTCAAGTTCAGAACTCAAATAATAAAAATATAAGCACAAGAAGAAACCTGGAGCAAAGGTGGCTTCATATCAGGAAATTTTTCAGCGAAATTCCTAGTATAGAATGCTGCTAAAGCACTGCAAAACATATATGTCAGGTTACATATAGATCTATGAGGATAGAGCTGGACCTCATAATGGAGTAAAAAATATTATCTGGCTAATGCTCAATTCATATGCATTAAAAAATAGGAATTACCTGCTGGCAGATGAAGTGGAATGTGATAAGCTAATCATACGTTGGGCTAGAGATACCATTGTCAGTGATCTCATTGCAGAAAACTCTGATGATGTATTCCAAAGCTGAAATGTTGTTTTCAATGTCTCAGGAAAAAGTGAAAAAAGCTGAACATTATAAACATACCAACATTCAATTCAGTTCATCAAAATACCTCGAGAATAGAACTTAAATCAGGAAACGTCAACGTCAAAGATCCTTTGTCACCTTCCAAACCAGAAGCTACAATGAAGTTCTCTGGTTTCTTTAGCTTCATCTCAGTTAGAAGCAAGTAATCGAGTTCAGTATCCACATTCCACAAGTGTAAAAATGACAAGCTAAATCGAAGTAAGCATTCTTCAAGTGACCTAATCCAATCAAGCTCCTTCCTAGAATCAGCTGAGGTCCCATGCACATCATAACCATTAGCTGTACTTATGTGGTGGGGACTTGATGTCTCAGTTCCCTGTTCTTTGACCTTGCTACTTTCTTGCTTATCACTACGATTTGTAACTGCATCATGCTTTTCGTAAGGAAACATTAATGGCGCAAGGTCAAAATTAAGAGTGGAAATTCCAGGAAAAGGACAAAAACATTTGATGGGATACTTTTTCCTCTTAAGTATCAATCGAGAGGTTGGAAACTTTTTTCCTGAATGTCCTTTATGCACATGAGCTTGGGAAGTAATGGGATCAACTCTAGTGCTTGGAACCACATTTGAAGAAGTCGTCAATATCTCTAAACTATTCGAATAAGAGTGAGAAGAGCTCCCATCTTCAATTGTTGGTAGAAGTAATGAAGAAAGTGAGGTATTTTCATTCAATACGGTACCAGAAACGGAATTCATGCTGATGCCTTTACAAAAATTATCAAACATTGAAAGAGATGCTGTTCCACGAAGAACCCTCTCTCTAGCACCTGTCTTTACATCCCAAAGATATAAAACATCAGCTGCATCAGATGCTCCTGAATGGTCTTGACATAGACAGGCAATATAACCTCTTACACCATCCCATACAACTTTTGCAGGATAATGAGGATGTCCAGGAAACATTCTTTCCACTCGTAGAGTCTCAAGAGACACAAGAGCAACACATGAGTCATCCCCAACTGAGAGAAAGCAGTCACTCCAAGGACGTTCAGTACGAGCAGGAGGAAGAATTATTTGGTGCACTGGGGCCACATGCTGGTGCAATACTGTAATGACATTTCCAGTGTCAAGATCCCATATTCGAACAGTGCAATCCATGCTTCCTGACACCAAAACATGACTAAAACTCCATCCTTTGGCATTACCCACCATGCGATGTGCTGCCAAACATAGTACAGAACCAGTGTGCCCTGAAAAGTATTGCATAGGCACATGTGAATTTACCTCATGATGTGGACTTCCATTATGAGAAGCCAGCCCCTCGAACAAATCAAACCGCAGAAGCTCTATGTTCCCATTAAAGAATCCATATACAACAGCATAAGGAGCAAAGAAAGTCTCAGCAATAACCATGGATGACGAAATAATCTTTCCCTTCTTAACAAAATCATTGGGGTCATTTTCTGTATGCATATCATTTGCACTTTTAGAGCCTGGAACAGAGCAATGCCAAGAAGAAAGCTCAGTCGCCACTCCATGTGGACCCTCAGTTCTATGAACCAAAGTAGAATGCCTATTCCAGTCAACAGAAGGATTGCCTACTCCATTTATTCTAAACTCTAGGCTCAGCTTTTCAGCATCATCATGTTTCTGACAGGGTGTCCAGATTGTGACAAGAGGTTTCCACAGTACAGGTTCTTCATCATTAAAACAAAATGATTCAATGCGAAGAATATAATGATCCAAGGGAGTGAAAAAAGTCGATAGTCTTACATCAAGGGGATGAGGAGTGGCAGGGATCTTGCAAAGAAGCTCACATGTAAACACGTCTTTTAAATATGTAATTAGGTATACAATTGAAAGACCTTTATTATCCCAGACAATAAACTTTTTCACATATATTTGATGGGGTTCATGGGTATTAAGCATATCCCCAGCATGCTCACTTTCAACAAACATCCCCCCTGCAACGTGTGATTCATTAGACTCTCCTTCATTAAAGAAACTGCCCACCAAAGAAATCTCTCCAATTGTAGTACCACCGTCCAATAACCTAAATATGCAGTGACTTTTTAACAAAAAAGCAATAACATTCCCACAGATAACAACCGACACAACCTGTCCTCCATCACTCATACCCTCTGCCCAAACAGCCATTTCCAACTGAGAAGAACTTCTACTTGAATCAGTCCCACCCTCCCGAAATTTTTGGGGATTCTTAGCTACTGATATCAGTTGTAGTCTACCAAATGAATCAGCCATAACAATGCGATCCTTCTCCTTATCATCAGCTGATGAAACTACATCCATGAATTTCAATGACCCGATTGATAAAGTCCCATGAAAAACAGTCTGGACAATTGTAAGAGCGTAAGTGTCAACAATAACCACAGAGCATTTGGGGGCTTTCTTATGCTGAGAATCTATATCTGCTGACACCTCACTCCCTTCAATAGAATCAACAGAATGATGATCAGACAAATGGACATGATCAACAAAACAGCAGGCAATACATACATATCGTGGATTCGAAGGCAGTGTCCTAACCATGGATGGACTTCCCACCCAAGGGGGTAATTTCCTTCTCCTCCTGCAATGCCCACTGCGTCTGCTCCACACACATAGCATGCCATCAGTACAAGCACTGATTAAGGCACCATGTTTATCAGAGCTAGAGTTCACTTCCACATTGCTCAAAGAGTATGCCTTGTCACCTTCAGGAAATACAGCAGGATAACAAATGCCAAGCTCTGCTATGGATGCAGCATGACCACACAACAATGCTACTGGTTTAATTTCCTGTTCAAATGCATTTTGTTATGCGGAAAATAAAATCAACATGAAACATAACAGCATTTTTTAGTCAAACTGGATTAGATGAAAATCATAATAATAATGTATTTGGTTGTCTAAGAAAAAGAACAATAGAAAAGGCATTTTGGATTATAGTTTAAACTATTAAAAACGACAGTTGTTCAGTTCAAGCATTTTATAGCTTAATTTTTCATCTTTTTCATGCATTTTCTCAATAACCAAACAGATTGGGTAGCGAAGATCGAAGAGTGGAGAACTGAGTTCGAGAGCGAGAATTACCGAGTTGGAATCAGATAAGGAGAGGTTCCACCAGATGATGGAGCCATCGGATCCACCGGTGTAGAGCGTCGGGGGCTGAGTCAGCACAGCGATGGCGGTCACTCGGTGAGAATGAGGCGTGCCTGACCAAATTGACGCGACGGACCGGCACTTCATGACTCAGTGAGTCGCTGTGTATCAGGATCACATCCAAAAGAGAGAGAGAGAGAGATTCCGGAAATAGACGTCAGTGACGCCGGAGTAAATAGCAACGAACGGCGAGTCGGTGACGGAGAGAGGAGGTTTGGAGTGTGACGTGGCGTAATTGATCCAAACTGGAAACAACGAACTTAACCGGATAGAAACCTCATCCTACGTGGGCTTTGTTTTATGGACCCAGAGCTCGATGAAACCCATTCAACTTTGGCGTCTATTTTAGCTCTCTCCCTGGAGTGGGGGGAGAAAAAAAAATTAATAATAATAAAAAAGGAAACTTTTTTTTTTTCTTTAAGACAATTTTTTGCTATTTTATAAAGAAAAATGTTTTTATTTTTTATTTTTTATTAGCAAGAGAAAAAAATATATTATTTTATAAAAATTGGGAAAAAATATAGTTAAGATTTTTTTTTCCAGAATAAAAATAATTGTCCCATGCCAATTATTTTATTAATGTAATAAATCATTTAATTAATTTCTTAGCAAGAAAAAAAAAAAGCCTATTAAAATTACTAATTATGCTTCTTCTTTTTTAAAAACTAATTATGCTTGTTGATTTTTCCTTGTCCAAAATATATTCTTTCAATCTACCATCTATAACCTATAGAACCATACTATGCTATCATTTTATGTTAACAATAGATTTATTACTTGAACGAATAAACAATCACTTTATTACAATTTATTTCTGTTTCGATTATAATGTAAAAACATGTACAAATTCCTTATCTATTGAGAAACATATTATCCTTATTAAATTCCTATTTATTTGTTTATTTTTTGGTATAAATTATCAAATTCCTTTTAGAATATGTATTCCAAAGTTGTTGATAAATACTTTTATATTGTGAATTTGGGTCTTTTATGATGTTGGCTCTCTCTATGCAGTGATTGCGAATAGAAGCGTCTAGAATTCTTCCAGTCCACTTGTTTAGTTCCTTTATTTCTTTTCTTTTCTTTTTTTGGGGGGTTTCTTTTTTTTATTTTTTTGTTGGGTTCACTTTTAATTCGAAACGAGTTCTTTGAAAGCCCAAACCAGTTTCTTCCTGTGGACGACGACTTAGGTCCCCAATAATAGCACCCAAAACCTTGTTTCTGATTCGCTTACTGTGTGTTCCTTCAGAGAGCTCTTGACGATGGCGACCGAACTCGCAGAGAAGGCCAAAGAAGCATTCTTCGATGATAATTTCGAACTCGCCGTCGATCTCTACTCTCAAGCCATTGACTTGAACCCTGAAAGCGCAGATCTTCTTGCTGACCGTTCTCAGGCCAATATCAAACTCCACAACTTCACCGGTATACACTCTTTCTCTTTGTATCTATTTCTATATTCTTATACGTGCGTTATTCATAAATGTTTATTAATATATATATGTATGTATTAGCACATGCAAGTTGAAGTTGAACATTCATCGAAAAAAAAATTGAAATTGAACATGTTTCGTGTGTTGAGAATGTGTAATTTGTTAAGACTTTGTTCGGGAAAAAACTTCTATGTTAATACCTTGGAGAGCATAACAGTAAATTTTCTATTGAAACAAACAGAAGGATCCAGGAAAATTCAGTTTGTTTACTAATAAAGCATTAATAAAATACACATATATGTATACATGCTGCCCCTCACTGTTGAGAATTAATTTATGCTTTGGATTCTTGTTTTTCTTGTTGTGTATATGTTAATTTAACGTTTTTGGGATAATGTACGATTTTTCAAACAGAAGCTGTTGCTGACGCAAATAAAGCAATTCAGATAGACCCATCTATGGCTAAGGCGTATTTTCGCAAAGGGTCTGTATGCTCCTCAATTAACTTTTGATTTCATGGTTGAGATGAATGTTTATATTGGGAGGGGATTTTATTGAGTTCATTGTACGGACTAATATATGTACATGATATATTTTTGTACTTTATTAGTAAACCTTCTAAAGTTTTGTACGGACTAATATATGTACATGTACAAAAATAAAACATGCTTCCCTAAAGTTTTGCAAGAAAACCTTCTAGAGTTTGTTGAGAAAATTGTTTTATGAAGTTATTTTTTTTATTAATGCATTATTTATGTAGTTATGTCAATTTATCTGTTGTTGAAATAGTGCTTACTGGCAATTTTACATTGCCTTGTAGTCTTGAAAGATATTTTCTATCATTGTCATTGAGGATAAGTTTGTGTGATATTGAAATTTCAATTCATGCAAATTAACTTCAGCAATTGACTCGTTGACACACTACTTCTTGCTGAAGGACTGCCTGCTTGAAGCTTGAAGAATATATTACTGCTAAGGCAGCCCTTGAACTTGGTACTTCTTTGGCACCTAATGATTCAAGATTCACCAAGTTGATCAGTGAATGTGATCAGTGCATTGCAGGTATTTTTAGTTGTCGATATTACCTTATGGCCATTTTTTGCTAGGTTGCTGATGGTTTATATAACTTGCCATTTTACTAATGTCGATGTTGATTCAAATTTGTTGCTAGTAGAGTTTCACTATAACACAGTTATGGTTTGTATATATGATGGGTTTTGGGCATTGTTGCCATATTTTACATGATAAAATACATAAAATACTTATTGTTAAGACAGAAAATGATACGTATCTTACGTGTATTGGAAATTGTGATGTATCATCCAAAGCACATAGCTTTTGTAATAATGTGTATAGTACAGAAGAATTTATCAAAACAACTTTGAGTAAAACAGACTAAGTTTAGTGAAAATCTAAGTTGTTTTGTGAAAAATAGGGACTGAAATTTTCTTGATATTAAGGGATGAAGACTGTGATGCCATTAAAAATGATATTAATGGCTGAAAACTGATTATTTAGTTGTGTTTAGGATATTCATAGTTTAGTACTTTTATGATCAAATATTGATATTCATAGTTTACCTTAGTGATTATGTTGTTTATCTATGTGTAATATGTATATCACGAAGGGGTTTGGAAAATTATTTTTCAGGGATACCACAAGCACCTATATACTATCTATGACAAATACACGCACAAAATGTATACACTTATAGCATATTATAGTGAAAAGAAAAAAAAAAAAAGCAATACATTACGATACACTATGCACTATTTTCACAAATCTTGCGAAAAACATTTTGAAAACTATGGCTTTTGGGTGTTTTGTCAGAGGAGACAAATGCTCTAAATGAGATTTTGAAACCAAATGAGCAACCAACTACTGCACCTGCATCTGTTGGAACTCTTGAAGAACCAAAGGAAGGATGCAACTTATCCCATCAGATTGACACAACTGTTATACCAAAATACAGGTTACTGCTGCATTCTTTTCCTAGCTTGCTGCTTCCTTTTCACTCTTTTTCACTTTTTGGTTATTTTATGAACAATAGTATACTTTCTCACTACAACTGGGTACTCTATTAATGTTGAACCGAAATGTATTCAATTATATGTGAAATTTTGATGTTTGTTTTTCCAATGCTTCTTTTTCACCTGCCAAAAATGTCTGTTAGTACATAGAAACAGACTGATTCATTATGGGGTCAGGGTCACTTGCACTTGTATAATAACCTTCAAAATCACTTCCCTTTTGCATCAATTACTAATGCAATGTTGATGTACTGAACAAACACCATATTTAGATTAAATGTCTACATGCATATTGTTTTTGCTTGTTCTTTCTGGAATCACTTTCTCAACTATATTGTTATCTGACTAATTTAATTGATATTGAACAGACATGAATACTACCAGAAGCCAAATGAAGTGGTTGTGACAATATTTGCTAAGGGCATTCCAGTAACAGATGTGGCTGTTGACTTTGGTGAACAGATTGTATGTTAAACCTAAAGAAGATGTTGCTTTTTGTTGAATTTTTTTTTCCCCGTTAAAAAATATTTACTTGATTCTCTAACTATATTGCAGAATATTTGATTAGATATTATGATTTGCTTGCAGCTAAGTGTTAGAATAGCTGTCCCTGGAGAAAATGCTTACCTTTTTCAGCCTCGATTGTTTGCAAAGGTATTTCATGAACTTTTGTGAAGCATTGTCTTGTTATGGCTTTTTTTGGATTTTCACTGCATGGAAATCTCAGTTAAATATTTATCAATAATAGTTGAGCTTCAGATATAGTAAGTATTAAGAGCAATAGATCTTCTCTTACTCTAATGACCAATTAAAGTTGTAATTATCTCTCTCCACGTTTTGCTTTTGTATAATTCTCTTATAAAGTGATTGAGTCAAATTTAAGTATACTACTGATGATGCCTTTAGCATAACTTGGACCTCCACACATGCTGAGAGCTACCACATTTTAGATGTGTCATTAATATTTTCTTATCTTTTTCATTAAATGAGTCCACAACTCCATACTGGTTATTAAACAATTAATTATTAAGAACATAAGTTTTTCTTGGCCGATTCCAGTGCACAGTACTTAACCTAATTATAATTCTGTCTTAGATTCTTAGCAATTCTGTCTTTCTGTGTGGAAAACAGATAATACCAGATAAGTGCAGATATCAAGTACTGTCTACCAAAATTGAAATTCGTCTGGTGAAGGCTGAAGACTTTCACTGGGCATCTCTTGAATATAGACAAGATCTTACAGTTCCACAAAAGCCTAATTTGCCATCAGGTAGGCAACATGATTCTATTTTAATTGTTCTTCAAACAGTCTAATGGCTATTGCAGAGTTCTTTAGTTCATACGCAGTAATAGTTAGTGAAGATCTTTGCTGGGACTGAAGTTCATAATTTCTTCATCTGGCATGGATATATCTCCATGAAAATAAGTACATATTTCTTTAACTCCTTGTCATATAAATGACCATTAACAATCTATTATTTTGCAGTTGGATCCAATAGGCCTGCATACCCATCTTCAAAGACAAGATCAAGAGATTGGGACAAGTTGGAAGCCGAAGTAAAGAAAGAGGTTACTTGAAAACCAGCAGTTCATTCTGACATACATTAGATTACCCAAAATTAAAAACAAAAAATAAATTCTACTTTTTTAAGTTCAGGCACACTACAATCATTTTCTAATTACAGTTCATGATTGGCTGATGGTTTCCAGGAAAAAGAAGAGAAGTTAGACGGTGATGCAGCTTTGAACAAGCTATTTCGAGACATATACCAAAATGCTGATGAGGACATGAGGAGAGCGATGAGCAAATCTTTTGTAAGATAGATCTTCTTATTCTGGCTTGTGTGACTACTATTTTAGTATGTAGTTTCCTTGCATGGCTAATTTTGTGACCTTACTGAGTAGCTGTCAAATCTTATACACCCAATGAGGAAGACGGCAATTTTTGATGCATTCTTTTTGCATGTCTTCTTTGACTAGCATCAAAATGTAACACTGATCATGCTTGGATAAAATGGGAAATAATAATTAGTTGAACTATAAACAGTAGTCTTCTATGTTCAATGTATGACAGTGTTTGCCTTCGATTAAAAGCTAAAATTATGTTTAAATCGATGTGATATTTCAGGTGGAGTCAAACGGGACAGTGCTTTCGACAGACTGGAAAGAAGTTGGTACAAAGAAAGTTGAAGGGAGTCCTCCTGAAGGTATGGAGCTGAGGAAATGGGAGTTTTAACTCTTTTCTGCCGAGGAGATGAATTAAATAGCCGTCTTTTTACTTTTGAGTCTTATTGTTACACTACATTAGTAACGTTATATTTTAGGCCCCCTTGTTCCCAAATGTCTACTTTATTTTTTTACTTTTCTTTTTTTTTTTTGTTGCATTGGGTGTGAAAGACTCTGAACAGTTTGTGTTTTTGGGGAATATAGTTTAATTTATGTTCATTTGTAATTTCAATAGTTGGCCTTAATGATCCCATCAAGTAGTAGTTTGCGTGAGAGATCAATATGTATATATATATATATATACGTATAAGATTATGCATGAACCATCCAAAAATAAAGGTTAACTACACTGGCCCTTTAGTTTGCCTACAATTTCAATTGAGTGCATGCCTAAAATAAATGAAATAAAAAAAATAAAGAAATAAAATTTGAGGGTCTCAATTAAAAAAAAAAATAGAAAATTTAATCAAATGAAAATTGAAGCACTAAATTGAAAAAAAAAAAAAGAATGAATTTTAAGACATTCAATTGAAATTTGAGGGAAACTAAAGGATCCAAAAATATAGTTCAATTAAAAAAGACTAATAATAATAATAAAAAAAAAAAAAAAAAAANAAAAAAAAAAAAAAAAGAGAAAGTTGATGAACAACATTATGGAAATCTCAAAACCAGGCAACTGATTTGATTGGATGGCCAATGAAAACTCGTGGAGTCATTCTAAGCCCATTTATTTTATTCCTCTCCCTGAATGCCCTCCCTCTGTCACCTCCAGCACCACCACCAGTTTCATTAGATCCGGCATTCCCACAAGCAGACAAATTGAATCTGCAATACCCTTTCTTCCAAAAATGGGTTTCAGCAATTTCTTTAATACCTCCTGAACGCCATTGTCGGACCTGCATCACCAGAGATGATGATGCTGGTGGTGTAACGGGGTTGATGTTGACGCAACAAATTTTTGAAGCGGATTTTACATATTCAATTTGGATGGGGGGTGGTGGTGTAAGAGATAAGAGGAGACAGAGGAAGGGTATTAGGAAAGAAAAAGATAAATGAGGTTAAAATGATTTTTTATTTTTATTTTTCTTTTTCTTTTTCATTTTTTATCTCCGTTATAAACAACGGTACATGTTGGACATGTGACATTTAACGTATAAAAATAAAACTACACTTGCATTTTGAATGCTGATGCAAATTTTCGAAATGGTATTAGTGCTTAATTAGAAAGGTCATGCGACAAAAAGTGATGAAGTCAATACTTAGGCATGGCTGCAAATAAGCTATATTAATATAAAATGGAACTCAGAACAAAAGGTGAAAGCTGCACAAAAAAGATAACCACCAAAACCAGGACCCTTTTCAAAAACCTATTTAGTAGCCCTGATTGCATACTGTTTTTTCTTCTTCTTTTTTCTATGTAAAAACTTTACAAGGCGATCGTGGGATATAAAACTGGACAAGCCATTTACATAGAGCCTCCAAAATAACTATCACATTATAAATTTCTACGCCATCACTAAAGCATTCTATGCACAATATTTTTCTGCCTCATTGAATATTATTGGTATGTGTTTGAGGATCATGAGCATTCCTGCTGTTGGCCATGAGTATCCGCATGTGGCTTGCAACAGTAGGTAGGGGAGATGTCAGATTTGATTGCGGTCTTGCAGGTTGAGCTGCTTGGGTTGGAAGCCGACCACCCCTTAAGTGACTAAGAGCATCAGCATAAGCTTGACCCGAGAGGCTGCCTCGCATTTGACCTGGTCGCCAATTATGCTCTGATGGCAAATCCATCACAGTATCAGCGGTTGGTACTCTAAGTTCAGTACACACTGGAAGAGACAGTCCACTTCTGGAAGTTTGATTTTGAACTGGTAAAGATGGAAGTCTTTGTAAAGCTCGCTGAACAGCCATTGTCCTGTCCGGTTGGCTAATTCCAGTACCCAGTACATGACCAGTTCTGACTTGTAAATTTCCTTGCCGTCCTTGGGTCTGTGAGTGATAAGGTGATTGATTTACATTTGAAGACTGACCCATGGGCGGGAAAATCCTTGGATTAAGAGTTTGCTGTAGGTGTGCATTTCGGAAATCTGAAAGTCCCAAAGAACCAATAAATGGTCGTGGCAGTTGACTTGAAACTTGAATGCCAGCAATCTGTTGGACTGACTGGCCAGGAACAAAGGAACGATCTTGATGGTCACCGTACTGGGTTCAGTGAAAAGCAAATGATGAGGGAAAAAAAAATTCAGCACAAGAACATATTCTCTGAAATTATTCGAACACTGAACATAAAAATAATAATAATAATAATAATAACAATAATAATAAAAAAATTATGTAAACTTCCTTAAGAAAGAATTATACGAGTTGGAAAACTATTTTGGTAAAACTATGAAATCAGAGGTCCCAAAGCTATTTGTGGCTGTACCGGCAACTAGCTCCAACTTACATCTACAACCCCCCACCCCCGCCAAAAAATAAACAATAAAAAGCCAGCAAATGTATCGAACCTGTGTAACTGAGGAATGCTGTGATGAAGATGAAGCAACATCCAATGGATTTAAATGGGATCTTGAGAAGTGTTGCTGCGTTTCAACATCTCCGCATACTGAGTTGAAGCCATTTGCAGCCGGTGATAGAGAAACCTGAGAAGCAGAGGAACTAATGGGAGGTGAGGAATTTGAACAAGCTCTTGATCTTTGTCGCAGACCTGGTACTTGGGATGGCACTGGGAGGGCCTGAACTGCTATAGGTGTCCTGGTAACCATTACTGGAACCGTTGGAAATCTCCCATACTCATTGCTAATTGGAAATTGCAACTGCTGCAACTGCAAATTAGTGTCAGAAGGAAGTTGACTTTGAGTATCAGAAGCTGTGTGACTACTATATAATCGAACCTGATCTTCTCGACTAATTGCTGGAGAAATGGCATCGGTTAATACAGGAGGAGCCTGCACAAAATCTGCATTAGACTGAGAGGTACTGCCAAACATATGCGTGTCTGACCTAGCAGGAGAGGTTCCTAGACCACTGGTGTAGTAAATTCCACTCCAAAAATCATCCTCTAATCGAGCAGCAGCAGCATTATGATTGAACCCCCGGAGAGGTTTTCTATCTTCAATTTCACTAGTCTTAAAGACATCCACCTCATTATCATCCTCAGTGAGATCCAACACATCAGGAGGGGCATTTGAAAGACTGGTTGATTCTTGCAGCTCAGACTTTTTTTTCTTACAATTTTCGGACTCATGAATCTGATCATCAGTATCCATGACAGCCTTCCATGATCCATTTGCAGAAATAATGATATCAGAAACATCTTTTCCTACTTGATTCAGGACCTGGGAAAAGAAAATAAAATGGTTGTGTAAAAGAGAAAACTTATCAGCAGAGAAGCTAGAAAATGCAAATCCATGATACTTGCCTTGACCATTTCTTGATCAATACGAATGTCCAAGTAGCATACATACTGATTACAGTGGGGACAGCGCCAAGATGGTCTTCTCGAATTTATATCTATAAAGTTCCTAAAATCGAAACACTGCAACTCAAATGAATCAGAGAAGTGAACAGATTATTGACAAACAATAAAACAAAAGGGCAGATTCTTTCATGGACACAGCAGGATAATTTGAATCTCCTTGATTTCCCAAGTCCTACGTAAATATAATACCTTAAGCTGTTATGCAATCCCCCTCACAATAAATCAAAAATAATTATAAACAAAACAAAACAAAGAAAATTACACTGTTTCTGATGGAGTCAAAACAGACTTCTTTTATCAATTAAACAAGGTTTATTAATGTCAATTTAGGATTTCCTATTTTATGCTAATTTTGGAGTTTCTTGTTATTAGAATTCAATGAATTTTAAGGTTTAAGATCCTTTTATTTCCTTAAGTTGGGTTTAGTTTTCTTTATCTAAAGATCAGATTGGTTATACACATGTAAGCCTCACTGCAATAGTCTTTCAAACTTGAAAACGAGCCTCCTCTCTGTTTCTTCCACCTCTATGTTCTCTTCCTTTCTACATTTGCCTAATTCTTATATTCTATCTCTTACTATGTTTCTTTAGCCTCTTTCACCTAGCTTCTCTCTCTACCCTTTTTGTAAATTGGTGCACTTCCTACAACAAGAAAATAAAGAAGAGATGAAAAGTAGGGAAACTATATCCTAATACTTCCATTTGGTTACAGAGTGTGGAGAGATTATTAAAGGTCCAACAGAAAATTAGATTACTTAGTCCTTGTACACAAGGAATCCCATCTATCCAGCAAATATTATAGGGCAGAGTGGAGACTTTTCTTTCTTCAACTCTCACCAAATAGAATATTGTAAAATACTAGAATTTTAAATTCCTCTTTCCACTTTTATCTTCTCTAAGGCTAAACCAAACATTTAGAGAACCAAATTTGTGTAGATAATATACATTAAGAAAAAAGAGCATGACGATAATGTCAAATCCATTTGTTTTCTACTGTAAGCCTAATTGTAAATACCAACATAAAAACACAAGCCTATTTATTAAGAAACAGAGCACGTAGATAATTTGCTGATACAAATACTCACCTGATGATGTTTACATAAATGTCCTTTGACTGGAGTTTTCATACGTGTGTAGCTGTTTTCAAATCAAGCAAGATGTATCAAGCGATAGATAGAAATAAAGTTATTGATTATTAGATATAATCACAATATTGTATATATTTGAACATTAAGAACTACAATTCTTTTTTCCCCAAAAAAAAAGAATTAATAATAATAATAATTAATTAATTAAAAAAATAAATAAAACAGCTAAAGAAATAAACAAATACCACAGTTTTTATTTTTTAATAGAACAAATACATCAGTTGTAAGCAGAAAATAATATGGCATACCTTATGGGACAATTGAGTGATATTCGTGATGGTCCCTCAATAATGTCACAATCTATTATTGAAAATAAAATTAACTGAACAAAGTTATTCACTTAAAACATGGTACGAAAAGAAGTAAGAGTGTGAGAGCGGTTGCTCATCATTTAACATGTGAGTGTAGATATTATATTTATTCGGACTAGTAGGAATGGAAAAGTCCAAAGATTTTCTGTTAGTTTAGATTCCTTCTACCGTACCTTCATCAGTTACAACCATAAGCGGACGAACATAATCTTGCAGCGCAGGGACATTAGGTGAGGATGTCTCACTCATAAAGGCAACAACTATAATATAGTGACCTAAGAAATAATTAAGTCTGTTAGAACTGGATCATAAAACCAGAAAGTTTAGACATATGAGACTTCTATACAAGTATACCATTGAACTGGCCCACAGCTTGAATTACATTGGTTCCATATTTTAGCAACTTAGCTATAGATGTTGGCATCTGGGGTCCAGTATCCTGATATAGAAAATGAGATGGACAAAAAATTAATAAAAAAAAAGTATTGTGTTACAATTTCAAATACACCAAATGTGATCATATAAATTTAGTGATCAAGGAAGGAAAACTGTACAAACCATTAAAACATTAGTCCTTCTGTCTACTCCCCTACCATTTATGAGAAAGCTACAGAATTTAAAAGAAAATATTATCAGAAAAAATTACAAAAATCCAACTTTACAACCCGCTTCCCCCTCCCTCCTGAAAACATAAAAAAAAAAAATATATATATATATATATATATAAAGGTAAAACAAAAACTCATACTTCACTTGTGGTGGACTTATAATACATGCAGATGTCTCCAAGTTATCTACATGTGCTACAAATAGCCGCTGCAAGCAAGATACATGAATAAACAATATTTCCAGTTTCATTCAAAAAAATTTAAGTAAATTTAAGTTTCACAAAGAAGAATGAAAACTACAAAGTCAAATAAAATTATATAAAATTTGGCTGGGAAGTAATATCTAAAATAATGAAAACACATTGCCCAAAAATTTCAAAAAAAAGATAAATTCATATTTGTGAACAGACAATGAACAGAGTACATTGTTTTACCCCAGTGAAGGGAACTATGAGCATAAAGCTAGAACTGTACAACAGAGATAACTTTAATAGCTCATATCGGAATTGGCTGTGAAGGTCAAGAAGCCATACCAGTCATTCTAGTATAACCACATACATGAAATATGAAGCATGGGATTTGATCTAAGTAATAGAAATGAGTTCACATAAATGAGCTAAACGAGGTGTCTCAAGTACTAACATTGCAGTGCAAACTGCTAACCCTTATTCTGTATCTCAGCTTTTGGACCAAGATATAAATCAAGAATTTAACCCCAGAATATTATTTGAATAGGTGTGCTAAATATGACAAATACACAGCTAAAGCGCAATTATGCTAATCAAGCCAATAAGATCTCGAGCACTCAAAAACCTTTTTAAGTTTCAATTCATTTTAGAAGATGCTTACAATGTTTTCTCTTGGAGAGGCTATATTCTTCGCAATTTGGAAATCACTCACGTATGCCTCATATCCAGGCTACAATGCAGAGGTACACATATTAGTATATGCTTCAAAATTACACAAAGCATATTAAAGGGATAAACAATTACCTTCACTTCAATATAAGTGAGTATCTGGCCCATCTCCATCCGTGGATAAAACCTGAGAAAGGACTCCAACATTAAGGAGACATTTGAAACATGGAGTATAAAAATAACACACACACACACACAGATATATATTTACATATATATATATATAATATATATATATATATGTGCATGTGTGTGTGTGTAAATATGTATATGCATATAAATCAAGAAACCAGAGAAGTCTTTATAATTATCAATTTGAAAAACAGAACATGCATACATATATATATATATATATATATATATATACATGTATGTATATAAATACAAGAAACCAGAGAAGTTGGTATAGTTATCAATTGGAAAAACCTTACTGATCTGTAAGGAAACTATAAAGTTATTGGTTGCTATTATAGTAACAATAATCACAGAAGCCAGTATGTATCTATGTATATATATATATCCTTCATCCAAACAATAAGTCCAGGTTAGGCATGAGCAGAAGGGCGTGAGAGGATAGGGGTTTATGGAGCAATACATTCAGAGGTATGTAAACTAATGTTTTATGAATATTTAGAATAGCAACATGAGTAGATTATTTAGATCAAACTCTTTTAGCTCTAGAACTAGTAGAACTAGCACTTCTTCAAGTAAATTTAATGAAATTCCAGAAATAGTAAATGAAGAACACTAAAGTTATAGTGATGATAAAGATGAAGATTTAGATTTTCATAAATGGACTATACCCCCAGTTAATCATAGTGAAATTTATCATAAACAAACATGGTCATTAGCATCATTTAAAAGTGAATCACATGTTAAAACAGTAGAGAAAACTTGTGCAATCAGTAAAGAACATGAAACTTGTCAATTATTTGACAAAAACATGATTAAAAAACATAAAAAAGATGGATATAATTTCCTGCATATAGGATTGATACAAATAGGAGTAAAACCATTAACTAAACTTGGATTAAATGCATCAATGCTTATATGTACAAGATATGCAAGATTTATACAATTCAATGATAGCATCTTAGGAATGGTTGAAACCAGTCTTTGTAATGGACCAGTTCATTTTAATTGTTATCCTGATTTTACAGTAAGCCTAACAGATCCTCACATATTAAAAGTCCTAACATTAAACATAAAAACTCATGGATATGACATGTTTGAAGGAACACAAACCTTAGCTTTAATATATAGAATAAATTACAAAGTATCAAGTACAAATATGAACTTTCAGGCTAAGAAAAACACTAGTAAAGGACAAACTTTATTAATTCAGAGTAATTATACCAAAACCCATAAAATGGACTAATATAACATTTCCCTCATATTGGACTCTAGTAAATGAACAACCAAATAGACCAGTACAAAATACATTAGAAAATAATGATCTCATACAACAATATCTAGATGGAACCGTAAAAATATCATTTGATAAACAATCTGCATCTACATCCAGAAGTCCTTTAGTCACACGCCTAGGATTGAGTCTATATCAACTGAAGATACAAATAAAAGAGACTAAGATTTAGAAAAAGAATTGCAAAAATTAAAAATTAAAGAATTAGAAGAAGAAATTAAGAAATTAAAATTAAAATCAAGTCAAACAACAGCTCAAGTAACTCAGCCAGTTTATAGAAATGAAGGAAGTTCGTCACCTACAGAATCTGATTTTATAGATCCAAGATTAAACACGATTAGTAAAAACTTTAAACCTAGTTGGAAAAAATTAGATATAGAAATGATGTCATCATCTAATAAAGATAAACTATTAAAATATAGACAGAAATATGAAAAAATTGAAAAAGAAAGAATCTGGAAAAGTTGGAAATAATTAATGATTCAGTTACAAACTGATATACTATTTTTTAAATTTTTAGAAAATCTTTAGTTACTTTAACAAAAGAAAAATGGATCAAATTAGATAAAACAACAATTATTTCTGCTACACCTCCACCAAAGAAATAATCATAACACATCAAAATACACCAATAATAGCATCACCTTTTAAAATTCATAATGAGAAACAAGAACAATCAAAAGAAATTAAAAAAGTAATTGAACAAAATAACTATACTAATCAAAGTTTAATTACAATAGGAAAACAATTAGAAAATTTAGAAGTAAAAGAAACTCAAAACATTCAGAAACCAACTAAAACAAGCCAACCACCTTTAATGAAATTTTATGAATTAAAAAACAGACCTTCACTAAAAATTAAACAAATAGATGAACTCATTCAACAAACAAAACAAGAATCCACATCTTCATTATCAGTAATACACGACAACCCCAATACTACTAGTGAATCTGAATCTGAAAAATCACAACAAAACTTAGAAAGGATTAAAAAGAAATATATCAAACCAACCAAAGATTGGACTTTACCTTTAGATATACAAGAAAATTCTAGTAAAAACCAATTTTCAGTATCTCCAGATAAGCTCTATGAATGGAATATTGATGATTTATCAGAACAAGAAATACTTAACAAATTAAATCATATGTCAATTACTGCTAATTGTTATTTAAAACATTATGATTTAAAACAACATGAAATAGTTGAACTCATAGTTACAGGATTCACTGGAGTCTTACACTCGTGGTGGGATAAACACCTCACTGAGGAATCAAAAAACTCAATAATTTATGCAGTTAAAAAAGATGAAGATGGTATACCTATATTTGATGAAGCAATAGGTCTAGGACTACCAGATGGAGTTAATACATTATTATATACAATTATTAAACATTTCATAGGTACACCTACTGATGTATCTACTAGATTACATGATCAGTTAATAAATTTAAAATATCCAACCTTAAGTGATTTTGATTGGTATGCAACAGTATTTACAAGAAAAGTAATGATGAGAGAAGATAGTAACCAACCCTTTTGGAAAGAAAAATTCATTAATGGATTACCAAACTTATTTTCTCATAAAATTATGGACATACTTAGTAATGAACAAGGATACTTTAATTATAGTTTTTTAACCTACGGAGATATAATTTCATTAATTAAAAAAGAAGGATTAAAAATGTGTATTGATATGAAAATAACTAAACAAATACACAAAGAAAAGAGTAAGGCAAGATATGTATTAGGCACATTCTGTACTCAATATGGTATAGACGATTTACCCCCTTCTAGGAGACATAATAGAACCAATAAAAAAGAAAATTTTGAAAAATCTTTCAAATATTACAAATACAAAAATAGAAATGCTTACAGTAATAGGAATTTTTATAAAGACAAAAGTCCTAAAAAATTCTACAAAAACAAAGAAAAACCAAAATATTCAAAAGATAAAGTAAAGTGTTACAAGTGTAATAAATATGGTCACTATGCCAATAAATATACTGTTAAATCAATAATTAATCAGTTAAAAATAGAAGATGAAGAAAAACAAAGATTAATCAATGCTTTAGAACTACAAAACACAGATAGTGAATTCGAATCAGAAATAGTTATTACATCTCTTCTCAGAAAATGGCATATATATATCCCTTATCCTTCATTGATAGCAACCATTACACATCGGTAAGACTAAAATTGGCTACAAGTTTAAGATGATTAGCTAAGAAGACATTACTAACAAGGAAGATTTAAGAAAACTATATTATACCATCGCAGTGACAGGTGCCAGAATAATTTTGACTAGCAAAGCTGAAATAAACTCCCACCTTGCCATAATTGTAGAGATAGTGGTTTGACAAATACTAAGTCCAGTCTTAAACTCTCCCAGACTGTGGATGCTGACTGGTACCTGTATTCACAAAAGATGATTATAAACATCTACATGAAACAACCCATAAGTAGAACATACATTCTGCAAGAAAAATAATTAAAAAGCATACCTCCATAGCTAGAGAAAGGAGTTCTTCATTCTCCTTGTCTGGAAACCATCCACTCTTACAAGCATTCTACCAAATAAAACACGATGTCAATACAAACTTATGTTTGATCTTTGAATATATAATTTAAGGTAAATTGCATCAATATCTCATCTGTTTTGTAAGTTATGCATATATACCTCTCTGTTTTTAGAAATTACAAAGGCCTTTCCCTACATTTTCAGAAGTCACAAACATCTCCCCCTTTAATACACTGGTTCCATTTTGTACAATCAATTTCAACTCAAGGGTAAGTAACACTTTTTCCTTCCCCAACCCCTGTGAAATATCATGCATTTAGCACTTTGGTCCCCGAAAACCCATATACTGCCCGCTGAACTATCTCTTTCTTATTGGATCAATCCAAACATGCATTTCAACATTCAAATTTTATGAAATTGGTCATACATGGGTCATGTAAGTCTACTAGCAGTATTTTGTATTTTATTTTCTTTCACTCTTGTGTAGTGTATAGCTAATTTTGCTAAATTCATCAAACAAATATGCATGATTGGAATAGACTGATAAGGAAACAATAGTTCAGGGGGGCCATGTGAGGTTTTTGTAGTTTGGAGGGCAAAGTGCAAAAGGTATGTAGTTTAGGTGGTCAATAAATATAATGGTCTTTGAAATTATGTGTAAAGACAAACATGGTTTTCAATTGAATTTCAATGTGATTTCTGCAAATAGAGAGGCATACGTTTCCAACAGCCTACTACCATTACTAGTGCCTAACTATTAGCATCCTTGAGAAGTCTAAATCTTACAGCATGCAAATATGTTTATCAAGAGGCACAAATTAGATCAATAGTAGAAGTTCATGTATGGGTAATTAGTATCCATCCTAGAAAAGTCCAAGCCACACAGATGCAGATATATTTATGGATAGACAATATTACATTAGTGGAAAGCAATTTACTGCTTGAATTAACATATACCTTTACAGAAATCATCAGGACCAAGATAACTGCTTGAAAGCAGGGAATATTTCTACATTGACATATCTACAAAGCATAGGAGAATCGAAATAAGAATATGCATTAGCTTTGATAATAAATTTAAAATATGAAGAAAAAAATATATATATAGAGATTATAAAGGAGAAAAAGTAGATTACAAATTAATCTTCAGAAAACTAATAAAAATTTTAACAAACACCAACACCTTTTGATATACACTTAAGATTACATCACATTAAAAATTAAATAAAAATGTAAAATTGCTGCTAGGCTCTACATATGACTTCCCCACAAGCCATTTCAGCTTCTATTAATAAAATGCTACTACCAAAGGAGAGAAAAAGCTACAATTTGACATTCAAAACCAAATAAAGAATCACCTGCTTCAATAATAGAGGTAAGTTTGATCCTTTAGGTAGAACCTCATTGCGTTCAACTGCATAATCAATATATCTGTACTTGTCAAAGTAAACCCAGTCAGATAAAATAATTGTAACAATAAATAAATAAATTGTAATAATAATTAAATAAACACACGAAATAACATTTTTAAACCATCAGCATTTTGATCAAATTTAGCTCTACTACATCAAAATGGAACATAAAAAAATCAGGAACCATAATAAACGGCTTTGAGTTTAAGTTCGCTAAGACTAAGTAAAGAGGAAAAATCTTAAAAAAAAAAAATTAAAATCATAGAAAAATGTCTCCACCGCTTTGCAAACAACGTCTAGATATCAAAGTATCATGAGGTTAGGTCATGATAGCACACAAATTAGATACTGCCAACTTCAAAATTCGTGAACCAAAAAAGAAAAATCTAAGAAAATAAAAATAAATAAATAAAACCAATAAAATCAAAATAACAAAAAACCCATGTAGGATTTTGATAGTTAGAGATAGATATATTATAAAGAAGGTATAATAATAGCAAGAAAGAAGAGGGCACCTGGAGAGGTGGAGGCAGTGCTGTAAGAACTCCTTGGCCTCGTTGGAAATTCCATTTCGAATGTAAGAAGCTAACTTTTCGCAGATGGCGATGAGTCGGAGCGAGATTATTGAGGAAGGCGTTATCTGCTTCATCAACGACGCCGTTAACTGCTGCTCGCCGGCGTTCAGCCCTGCCAAACTCTCCAATGCCGCCTCCGGCGTCAGCGTCGTCCCGATCATAGCCTCGCCACCCTCTCTCTCTCTCTCTCTCCCTCTCTGTCGGTCAGTCACCGAAGCTTTTTTTTCAAAAAATAAATAAATAAATAAACTTTTAGAAAATAAACTCTCGGAATTTATTATATGACCACGGACCGCCTCATGAACCCGGTTCCGGATCCCAATTCACATATTCAAGAATTTCAAACTGTCAGTCGTCAAATTTGAATCCACCTCATTCTTTTGGTATTTACAGTTTTTTTTTTTTTTTAAATAT
>QANX01000573.1:0-44490 GCA_003254975.1 Ochetophila trinervis
AGAAAATATGTATATATATATATATATATTTTCATGTCTTTAATTAAGTTTGGTAAAAAAAAATACATTTTTGTATTATTTGAAAAAATCAGTTAATAGGGGGTGTGATTGCAAACTATGCAAGCTATATTCAGTGTCAGTCTGTGTTTCCATATGTGCAAAAATGTTATAATGCTCTTGTCCTGTCAATTTTAACGGAGAATATCAAACAAAATGGAGGGTGTTGTAATTTATGCTAACCTTAGAGATCAGAATGTAGTTTAGGCAAATTTCAAGGAAGGTAATTGTAATATATCCGTTAACTTAGATATGCCTAACATAATCTAACTACGAATAACTAACACTTGACATAAGCAAATTACATAAAATTAGATATAGAAAAATAAAAAACAAAAATCAAATCAAATCATGTTGCCAAACAGCATCAAAGGTAGTGTTAAAAAAAATAATGAATTGATGAAACTGACCGATCCAATAAATGAAATTGTTAGGATAAATTATTTTAATATAATTAGATTAGATCAATTTTGATTTTTAAAAACCAACTATCAATTCGATTCCTAGTATAAAAATCCAATGAAACCAAATCGACTTGATCCAATTGCATTATAAAAAAAAAAAACATATATATTAAAGCATAAATTACGATAAAAATTTTAAACTCACCTGAGACCTAGGGCATTCCTTTTCCTTTCCTTAATATTTTTTTTTTCTTTTAGAATGGTACTCACCTCACCCACCATCATTGGACAACTCACTTATTAATATTCTTTTTAATCTTAGAAGCTTTCGTTTTGCTTTTTCCTTCCTCATGTATCGTCTTAGACATTTTTCTAATTTATTGTGATTTTTTGTTTTGTTTTTGTTTGTAATTTTTTGTTTTGGTTTGGTTCGTTGTTTATAGGTTTTTTTTTTTAAATTATTCATTATTTTTATTTTGGGGGTGTTGGCAAAGGGGTTTTCTTGTTGTTCAATTTTAAATACTTATTTTTTTTTATGGAACAAAAGAAAGAGAAAAAGTAGGGGCACTGTGTTTATCACAACATTTTTAGTGTTTGCGTTTTGCAAGGACAAGTCTTTTGTGTTTGATTTCATATGTTTCTGTGATTATCAAATTCTATTTTCTTTTCCTATTAACTTATGTTTTGTGGCATTGTTAGTGTGTGAATATGTGATTCTATATATACTGGATTACCATGAAAATGAAGAAAAATGAGTGAAAGTTTGGAGTTTTATAAAATGGTTATAGTCTTTGTAGTTGTCGCTCCTTGTTGGAGCAAGGCTTTTTATTTCTTTTCTCTTTTAGGCTTTTTCTGCTAAAGACATTACACTTCTACTTTCTTATTGTTAACAAGTGTGGTGTGAAATTGTAAAGTATGGTTATCTATTTTTGTTATGTTATTTTGCATAACATTTATTGTTGTGGTGATGATAAGTATTGCCAGCTATTTGATTTTGTTAAATTTTTCTAAAATTTGGTAGAAGTGAATTAGCACAAGTACGATAGTTTAAAAGATGAAGAACATACTATAATCTATTTGTAACTTGTCACAATGTTTTTCTGTTAGATGTTGGTATTTTACATCTTTGTTTATCTTGACTCTCTCTACCATACTTTTCTACTTTGTTCTCACCTTTTAAGTTTTGAAGAAAACACTTTACTTTTTTTATTTGACATGAAGTCATGGTTTTTCTTGGTGAAGTTGCACTAATTTTTTTCCACTTTGTCTTTTTTGCAACTTCAATCTACGTGCCGTGTTAGTATTTTTAATAATACAGCTAAAGGTATACTCATGCAATTACAACCATATTCTTCACACATTTTTGTTTTTTTTTTCTTTATTGGTTTCTCATTTCTCTTAATGCCTTGTAGTTTCTTTTACTAAATTATTTTTTTTAGTCTAAGACAATATCATGTGCTCCATAACCATAGCTTTTTCATAAGTTTTATATTTTATATTTTTAGTTGAAGTTGATAATTGTTGGATTATTTATCAATTATTTATGTTTTCAATTACCAATACATGTTTTGTGTTTTGTTTATATGTGTAACATATAGATTCTAATAGCGTTAATGAAAAGAGCACTACACCATCCTCACAACTGAATGAGTCATCACAACCCCAAGAAGAAGCAATTTCCAACAAAGCCTCTTTTGCTGCTGATGATGCCAAAGATTCCTCGGAGTCTCAAAGCTTAACTATAAGTAAATGCCAAAAACCTACAAGGCCTCCCTCAATGGTTTGGGATCCTTTTTATAAACTTGTGGATGTTAATAATAATGAAAAGGTTGTTTGCGATTGTTGTGAAAAAAGATTATGCATGTGGTAGTAAAAAAAAATGGTCCATCAAATCTTGAGTCATTTATCTACCCAATGTGCCAAATATCCAAATAGATTAGACAAGAAGCAATAAACTTTATATTTTCTACCTAAAAGTGATGAAGATATGGGCTATCTTGCTGCCCATACATTTAGTTTGGAAAGAAGTAGGCTTGCACTTGCAAGAATGTTGATTAAAGATGAGTTACTCTTTACCAAAGTGGAGAGTAAAGGGTTTAGGGAATTTTGAATGGAATTGGAATCTAGATTTATAGTCATTTTGTATATAGTAATTGGAAATTGCTAAAGAAAATTCTTAACTTTTGCCAAATTTTAAACCATAAAAGGTGAAACAATTGGCAAAGCTATTAAGCAATGTTTGTTGGATTAGGGTCTTGATAAACTTATTTTGTGACAATTGATCATGCAAGTTCCAGTAATAGAACTATTGCATATTTGAGTAGAAAAATGAAAAAATTGGGAAGGGCAATCTAGAATGGTGATTACTTGCACCTTAGGTATTCTGCACATATTTTGAATTTTATTATCTCATATGAATTAAAACATTATCATAAATCTATAAATAAAATTCAAAAATGTAGTGAGATTTGTAAGAGCATTCCTAACTAGGATACAAAAAATTTAGACCTGCTTTTGAGAAAGAAATTTTTTTCATTCAATAACTTGTGTGTCTTGATGTTTTAACTAGGTGGAACTCAACTTATTTGACATGGAAGCTGCTGAAAAAGTTTGAAAAAAGCATTTAGAGATGAAGATGCTAGTTATATATAATAGCGAGTTATTTGGTGAAAGTAGAGTTGATCCTAAAAGGAAAGATAAGGATAATGCTCGTGTGTTACTCAATTTTTTTTATTTTAAATTTTATAGTGCAACCTTGAGATTTTCTAGAATTTATATGTTACTTGTAACAATTTTTTGAATCAAATTTGTTTCATTCAAACTCAGTTTCAACTTTGCATCAACAATGAGAATCATATTCTTGGTCAAATTGCAAATAATATGAAAACAAAATATAATAAATATTGGGAAGCAGTAGAAAAAATAAATCTTTACTTGTTTATTGCTATTGTTTTGATAGATTTAAGACACAAATTATGTATGTTAAACTTTTTTGCGGGTATATTGTGCGGTGGTGACACAATAAGGACCAATGAGATAGTTGATAGATTTTTGAATATTTTAAATTGCATGTATGAAGAATATTGTGATACTTTTAGCCATTCAAATGGGACTCAATATTCAAAACCAACTGGTGATATGAAAGTTGACAGTTCAGAATCTAATGCTTACCAATTGTTATCATGCTCAATATAAACACTTTTTAAGGAGAATGATAATTTGGATAGCAAAACAGAGGTTGATAAGTATATAATGGAGACATGTGAGGATGTGAATTCATTATCTTTGAAGACATTGAAAATACTTATTTATATTCAAAATTGGATCCCATTGTCACCAATTATTGATCTCAATGAAGCTGCAAAAGAAGTTGAAGAATGTGATGCATGTAACTATAATATTTTTTGCTATTTTTTATTATTCTTAATGAGAAATTGTGTTAATTGTTAGATTTAATAATGGATTTGTTTTATGTTTATGATATAGATTTTCTAAAAGAAATTGAAGATATCACCATTGAATGACTGAAAAAGCAAAATATTTTGATTGAAGAAGCATAGTGTACTACATAAGTCAATGAAATGTTTTTTTGTGCAGTATTCTCTATCTCATGATCGAATTGTAATTCTTCTTTGTTAGATAACATAGTCATGTACTTGAAACAAAACATATTCCAAATTAGAGTAGAAATTAGAACAGAAAAATCAGTTCACAGTTTCCAGTAATGACGCTAAAATTTTGATGCCTTTGTTGCCTTGTACCAAAATCAATGAACTGAATTTACTATAAATTTATAGTTATGGCAATTCCAAGTTGATCCCACAATGTACTATAATCATTCTAATTTATATTCTATTAAAATAGCTAACTAAATTATGTAAAAATGAGTTTTTATCACTGTCAAATTAATTCAACAAAGAATAAAAAAAATAAGTTTTGAAAATAATCGAAGGAGCCTCGAGTTAGAGTAATTTCATATTATTATCTTGCAAGTGATCATAAACATTAAAACTCCAATTTTCTCATTCAATTTAGTAAAATAAATGGCACGACCAATTTATTATACTTCTCTCCTTAATACTATTAACCCATATGTGATCATAAGTTAATGCTTAATTTTGAAATATCTAAAATCAACGTGACCTAAATTAATTTATAAATACATTAGCAAGCACAAGAGAGACCAGACATAGACAAGCCTTACATAAGTTGTAAAATTTTAATCTACGTTATATAAAAAACAATTAATGAAAATTGGGCACATAATCATTAAAGTCTAATTTGCTACAAATAATTAGGAATCCTAGTACTATTAAGACCTAATTAGCAATTGATCAATTCACATATAAAAATAAATGGATCATTGTATAATTATAAGCAATTGAATAATAAACCATAAACTTGGAAGAACATAAACTGAATTATTAAAATTGAATTAATAACGAAATAATCAAGTCTCACACATGCTCAACTAGTAAAAAAAAACTCCTACCCGAGAGGAATAGTTTAGCAACTCATAATTAACGAAAACACTCAAATTGCAAATCCAAAATTTCTCTCTAACTGCTCTTTATTTCCCTAACAAAACATAAACCTAGATATGCTAAATCTAAAACCAATCGATAAATAAAAATGCGCATTTGAGAAATGAAAACTATATCAAGACATGCGTCTGACATGGAACCTAACTTTGGGCCTGGCATCCTCTGTTGAACTATCACCTTTTTAGATTGCATCAATTCAGCCTTTTTCTTTCCATTTTATTCATTTTAAAGCCTAATTCACCTAAAACACATAATAACACAAATCAGCTTATTTTAAGTAAATAGAACATATCAATAATCAAGTATCGAGGTACATAATAATAAATAAATTAATCCTCATTAAATACCCACACATTTAATATTTGCATGTCCCGGGAAAACAATTACATCATTCTCAAATGTCCAAAACCATTCAAGCATCACATATGACAAACAGAGATATAATCCACAAATTCAATAAATAACAAGTCATATCCAAGTTAACTCAACGTTCTTCAATCCCAATAGCAGCCAACATCATTCAAGAAAATTTTATAAACTAGTTCGGCAAACATCTCATTGGATTCTCTCTAATCACTCAAATGTTTAGATGGATTAATAATGCACTTTCAAATTCAGTGTGAGAAATTGTACTTCCATATGCTTGCTTGTCAGTCCAATCTCAACTAACTCATACACATTCAAACAAAAATTCAAAGGTCTTCAATAAAGTTGTAATGAGGCTAAGGGCATAGGTACGAAAGAAAAAATAGAGAATGTGATGTGGTAGACCAAAGGCTAATAAAGCATCTCAAATGTATAATAGTCACAACCAATCCATCAACTCCTTCAGATTCATTTTCTGTTTCCTTAATCCATATAATAAAGCACTATCATGCCTTCATAAACATACTTTAATACATATTCTTTCTTCATTCTTTTTATCTATTTTTTCTTTATTTTTTTTTCTATAAAAGCATGATACATTAATTCCATAAATCCCAATTCACATATACCAACCACAGTGAACATAAATACCCCCACTCTTAATCAACAAATTCTCTTTATTGTAAATTCACAAAATTTATTCACATACCCCAGATATTATACTTAAGATAGGTATATTTGATCAGAAATTTTAAGTCTAAGGCTTGTAATGTAAGTTTTTAACACAAAAAAAAAAGGCATATGCTTACTAGTGGTCGACATATAGGTTGACTTTTAGGCTAAGTGGTTAAAAAAAAAACATGTATGTATCAATGTAATCTCAATCAGCACATTAAATCAAGTTCTAGAGTTACAAAACATACATGAATATCACTCATAAGAATAATTAAAGATCTAATTAATATCAATATAAGGCTTAAAAGCTCACTTAGGCTATAGTTTACTGAAACTAGTTTTCTTTACATAATTCATTTGGTTACTAAGTTAGATTTTAGACTGCTAAGCCACCCTAACTAATTATGTCTTTTATTTTCATTTTTTTTAATATCCATCCATCGTATAGACAATTTCTTGATTATAGAATTTAAGAAGGACCGAACATTTAACAAAGGCAAATATTTGACAAAATCAAGCTTAACATTTTCACAGAAATAAAACAAATGCACATGATAACAAGAACTACCCCAAAGTCATGCCCCCACCCTTATTTCGCATTGTCCTTAATGTAAATAAAAGGAACGAAAGAAATTAAACATGAAAAACAATACTCTTTTGGGAAAGTACTACTTGACAGGAACGCAATACCCAAGTCTTGCCTACAGGACTTAATCACGTTGATTAAGTCCCTAAGCAATCAACAACCACCATAATTACTAATTTCACAACCAAAACTCCTAAATGCCAGAAAATTTAATAGAAATTTTGGTAGAGTTTGGTATGTTTTTGTAAGATTTCCCAAATTAATTACATATACCTGCAAATCTAGACAATAATTCTACAACATTCTAGTTCATCAAACGCTACCATAAATCAAGAGATCTTACAGTAATACCTCAATATACATAATCTCTGACATATTTATCAAACTGTAATTACAAAATAAATTTCTATCATACTACTATTTAATACACCACTAACACGTAAATTAGTACAATCTAATTTCGCTACTACTACCTCTAACTTTCTGCTCCGGCACTTACTAATAACAGTAGCAAGGCTAAAAATCCAAAAACTACTTGAAATATTTTTAGAAGTTGATGGAGGGGTGAGTATTTGCATACTCAGTGAGTAGAAACTAAATAAAGAAAATAATATGTTAACCATATATATAATATAAATAATTTTTTTTTTTTTACATGCAATCTCTTTTGAAAGTAGTTCATCTTCCAAATTTCAAAATATTTATGTATATATATATATATAGCATAATTAATATATTTCAATTATATCAAAGTGTCTTGAAATATAAAATAACACACACATATCAATGTAATACAATATATGAGAGACATTCAAGTGAAAAGCCACAAGACATATATATATGAACCCATCATATATTTACTAGGCGAGTAAGCTAACCATTAAATTTCCAGTGAAAAGCCATAGACATATATGTGAACAAATCATCATATACCTAGCGGGTAATAGTATTTTCTGTGAAAAACCATTGTCCCTTCATATATTAAAAATATATATACAATCCAGCGGCATAAACCATCACCCAAATAACAACTTGGCAGCATAAATCATTGCCCAATAATTAGGCGGCATAAATCATCGCCTAAGTAAATAACTTTCCTATTTGGCCGCATACCCCATCGCTCAAGTAGTTACCAACCATATCCAATGTCAACCTCCCTACTTGGTGGCATAATCATTGCCCAAGTATTCACCAACCTTGTTAAACTCCCTACTCGGTGGCATACTCATCGCCCAAGTAGTCACCCACAATAGATATCATTCATTTAAAAGTTTCCACAAAAATGATGACATTCACAACAATTTACTTTAAATCCATAAATAAAGTATTCTTTTAATAATACACACATACATACATACATACATACATACATACATACATACATACATACATACATACATACATACATACATACATACATACATACATGTATTTATACTAAAAAAATGATCATGAACTATATGTCAATATATAAACATACTTGTGAAAACTGAATCAATACAATACTGATATATTACTCAATCATATAAAATTTAATATATCACTGATTTATAAAATATGTATATAATCATGCATTTACATATATATAATTATATATATGTTCTCACTCACAGAAATGTCGCGTTGATGCCTATCCTCGGTTGGATGCTCCTTGTCATTCGACTGGAGTAGTTCTTTCCTCTAGTAATACAATAAAATAACATTACAAAATATTTTATTACAGTAATGTAAGTTCAACCACTTTTTATAGCATTTCCATATTACACTTCTCTTATGTGTATATTTCTTACTTATTTTCACTACTTAAAATACTTAACTAATTCAATACTCATTTGATCCACTTACTCAAAATTCGATAATACCCTCATTAAATTGTTTTCTACTAGATTAGTTAAGTAAATTTTTCTTATATAACTTAGGCTTATTGATAATATTTATTCTTAAATAATTCTTATAGATTAATACACAAATCTTATTATTAAACTTCATCAAGATTAATTTCCAATTTATTTCTCTATCTTTACACACTTAAATTTTTCAACTAAATTTACTAACTTTCAACCAAATACATAATCAACCCTCACAATTCCTCCAAAACTCTTAATTATAATTTATCATTATTAACTCCAATCACAACTCCTAACCCATCACCATAATTTCATCAAAACATATTCAACAATTCACAAATTTCACTAATTTTCTATTTTCTCACTCTTGACTACAAAGGCTTATCATTATGTAATGCAATTAAGTATAGGAAACATGATTACCTTCAATTGGAGCCAAAATTTCACAATTTCTCCAAAAATCCAAAAAAATTCTTGTGTCCTTTTTGTCAAATCTTTAACCTAGCTCACTAATCTTCCATTCCAACACTTGGGTTTTGTAAAGGAGTGAGAGAGGAACCTTTTGGTATAAAGATTCTGATGAGAGGTGGCCGAAATGTCTCAATTTTCGGTGAGCAAGGAATTTCGGCTAAAATCCCTAAACTCAAACTTAGAGTGGTTTTTGGTTAAAACAAACATCACCAAAATGTTTAAAAAGCTCTAAAACTTATAGATAACTATCTCTAAGCTGGATTTGTAGAAGATTGATGATGATTGAACTTTGTTTTCTGTCAAAAGCGTGGCTAGTTCTCAAAAAAGGAGGAAAAACTGGTTCTGCGTGGAGGAAGGAGCTTGTGGCCTTTAATTCAAATTTTGCCCCCTTTTTTCAATTTTGCCCTTCACTCATATCACATTTTCACTTAACTCCAAGGGCAAAATGGTCATTTACTAATTTTTATTTTATTTTATTTTTATTTACTTATTTTTTTATTCTTATTTTCATTTTTACTTATTTATTTACACTAACTCTAATTAAAGACACTAATCCACCCATTTTAATTCCAAATTTTTATTTCCCTTGGATTAAATTTTAAAACTCCAAAATTATTTCACTAATAAATATTTTCCTTATACTACCATTAGTGTTATTAATTCTATTATTCCTTAATAGGTGCAAGAGAAATACAATTGCATCAACATGTGTCGTAACATGCGTCTGTGATGCTTTTTACCAGTAATGAAGCATTGCTTAAAATCGAGGTTATCAGTCGCCATAATATTACCCTTTTGGGCACCTGCCACATGAAACTGCAAAACAAATTCAAAATTTATATTGAACTTGAAATTTTTACTTAAACTTGAAATTTTATATTGACTTTCTTTTTCCCCCACACTTATATTAAACAATGTACCATATAAAATCATAGCCAAAAATTGGAAGGTGGCATGTAAAATATAACATGGGAAATGTATTGTTGTGGGTTGCCTCCCACATTGCGCCCTTGTTTAATGTTGTTGGGTCGACGCGGCCATGAGTCACTCAGGTAGATGAAGGGTATTCCAATTATACTTATTCAATCATTTGCTTTTGAGTACCACCGTAGAATGGTTTTAAATGGTGTCAATTAACTTTGAATGTATGTATCGTGTCTAAATTTTGAACGTCTACTGCAGCATGAGGAAAGATATTAATAAAACACAAAGAATGAATATCAGCAGGGTATCCAATGGCTTTGAAAATGTTGAATGTAATAATTTTCCCATCAAAGCCCATGCTTAGGGTTCTTTCAAAGACATCAATCCTTGTGCACACAATCTTCAGAAAAATTTTGCCCAAAATAATTGATGTTGGATTTAGGGATGTATTCTTCATGTTCAGGATGTAAAAATTACTAAGAAAACCATCACATTTACTTGCACCAAAATATCTTCTACTACCCTATCTAGGTAGGCGTTAGATCTATCTGCCAAGTGAATCATGACTCTAGTTTCTTTAAAAAAATATATAATTTTAAAGATGCATAAAAAGATAGGGGCATTACATTAATGGAAGCACCTAAATCTACCATGGAACTCTTAATTCTAGCATTCCCAATCACACATGGTATTGTGAATGTACTTGGATCCTTACATTTTGGAAGTAGCTTCCTTTGTAAAACTACCTAGACATTCTCACCCACAGTGATATTTTCATCCCCTTTCAGCTTTCTCTTATTGGTGCATATTTCTTTAAAGGACTTTTCATATCAAGGGACTTGATTGATAACATCAATCAATGGGATGTTCACCTCAACCTTCCAGAAAGTTTCCAAAATCTCATTCTTTTGTTCTTCTTTCTTGCTCCTATTCAATCTTCTAGGAAATGGTAGAGGAAAATGCTTATCATAGGAAATGGTATTCATTTTAGATTTAGATTTACTTGAGTATAAGGTTGGATTTCAGTTTCTTCCTCCAATTTTTACTATTTGTTTGCATCTGAAGTGTTTTTCATGGGGAATTCAACTTCCTTTCCACTTCTTAAGATAATAACCTTTGTTTCCTCCCTTGGATTTCTTGGTTGTGATGGCAACAACTTCCTATAATTTTGAGATGCCAACTAGCTCATTTAATTCTCCAAACTCTAGATGCTCATCTTTGTATCCTGTTGAAATTGTTGTGTGTTAGATGCAAGAGCTTTCACAATGTCTTCTAAAGACATACATGATTTTGGAAGTTTTTCCAATTTTTTTCTTGTTTGTCCAGTATTGTTCCCATAAAACAAGTATGGATGATCTTTCCACCCCGGGTTGTAAGTATTTGAAAATGGATCATATTAGTGTTGAGTTTATACTAGGAAACCACCAATTGCATTGGCTTGTTGTATTGGTCCCTCTTTTTACAATGTTTGTTACATATCAGTAGGATGCCTCGCAACCAAACAAATACCACATACTTTGACAGCTTGAGCATTACTTATAGCCAATTGTCGCACTAATGAGGTTAAATCGAAAATTTGACATTCAATATTAGAAGTACTTACGCCGTTAACCTTTTTCATTGGATGATTTTTCTTCATCTCAAATTGTTGTGAATTGGTGGCCATAATGGACATAAGACTTCTAGCCTCATCCAAAGTTTTGTCAATCAAGGCATCTCCATTAACAGCATCCACTGTACTCGACTTTATTGGTAATAGTCTTTCATAAAATACTAAATGAGGAGGATCTCACTTATTTGATGACAATGGCAGGTGAAACACATTTTTTTGAATTTCTCCCAAATACTAATATACTAATTCTCCATCATATTGCTTGATGCCACATATCTCCTTTATGATATTAGCAGCTCCTGAAGTAGGAAACTACTTTTCTAAATATAAATGCTTCATCGCATTCCAAGAATTAATGGACCCTGAAGTAATGTAGTACAACCAATCTTTTGTTGCATTTACAAGTGAAAAAGGAAAAAAGCCCGCAACTTTATTTGTTCTTCTATTATGCTCTGTGGCTTCATACTAGAACAAACCACATGGAATTCCTTCAAATGCTTATGAGAATCCTCTTTTGAAAGACCATGAAAAATAGGTAACAAATGTATTAAGCCTAATTTTAATTCGCATGCACAAAGGCTGTAAATTCAAACCAAGAGTAGCCAAGAGTGATGCTGTTGATGTTACATGCTGCCATTTTTTTTTAGCTCAGAGTCACTATTGTGGACCCAATCAACAGCTAAGTTAAGACAGGGTGACGTTTGAAGAATAGGCGAAGATGAACTAGATGCACTTATCTAATTAGTCTATGTTCTCTATCTCAGGATTGTATTGTAATTCTTCTTTGTTAGATAACTTAGTCGTGTACATAAAACAAAATAGATTCCAAACTAGAGTAGAAATCAGAATAGAAAAATTGGCGTACAGTCCTTAGCAGCGGCACCGAAATTTTGATGCGTTTGTCGCCTTACACCAAAATCAATTAACTCAATTTAATAGAAATTTGTAATTTTCGCAAGTCTTGGTCGATCCCACATGAAGTGTAATGTTAATCAATTTAATTTGACTAATAAAGAAATAATCAAGTCTGACACCGATAAAAAAGTTTAGCAACTTATATTTAAGGAAAACATCCAAATTGCAAAATCAAAATTGTTCTCTGATTGCTATCTATTTCCCTAACAAAACATAAATCTATAAATACTAAACCTAAAAAATGAGAATTGCATCAATATAGGTGCCTAGCATAAGGATCCTAACTTGGGGCCTTACATCCTCTGTTGAATTATCAGTTTTTCAAATTGTATCAGTTCATCCTCTTTCTTTCAAATTTGTTCTTTTTTAAGCTCAATTTACCTGAAATACATAATAACACAAAATTATCCTATTTTAAGTAAATAGATCAAGTCAAAAATCAAGTATCGAGATACATAAAAATAAATTAATTAATTCACATCAACACCTAACTTCATGTGCCTTTTTTTTGTTTTGTTTTGGCTTTTCAATACCTTCATATAATTTGCTTACCTTCCATAAGTTAGTTACTATTAGTTAATGATAATAAGAGTTTATTAGTCATCACAATTGATTATAAATTTGAAGGAAAACAAGAAAAAAAGAAAAAAAGAAAACCAAATTGAGTACAATTTGATATTTATATATTTTTTCTCCTTGCAACTTTGTAGTTAATTGAAATGACTATCAAAATTTTACAAATATTATTTGCTAACTACCACTAATAAACATGTAAAGTAAATAAATTACAAGCAAATAGGTAAAAAATTAAATAAATAGAAAGCAAATATGTTATCAGACAACACGTTAGTCAACGTGCTACAAGTGATGAGCATAGTCGTGCATCATCAATATAGTATTGCTCGAAATATTAATATAAATTAAACACATTTGACAAACCGAATAAAAAAAGATAATGGCAGCAAGACCGTTAATCCAAAAGGGATCTTGCTTCAAGATTGGAGATGGCTTTGGCATTAATCCTTGGTTGGATCCTTGGGTACCCGGAATACCTAATGCAACCCCAAGACTGAAATTTGATTCAAATCCTGATTTTATTAGAAGGGTGGCAAACCTTCGGATGCAAGGAAGGGAAAGTTGGGATGAGGAGCTAGTCAAAACGCTTTTCCTGGAAGAAGATGCTCAAGCTATTTTGGCCATTAACTGGCCAACAATTGGTTGCGATGATAAACTTATTTGGTTGGGCAACGTGGAAGGGAAATTTTTTGTAAGGAATTGTTTTTTGTTGAACTTTGCAAACGTGGAAGAGAGGGAATTATCGAACAACTGGTCCAAGCTATGGAAGTTAGACCTCCATGACCGTCTTAAATTTTCCCTTTGGAGATTGAAGGCAGAAGTTCTCCTTTCTAGAGAGCTAGTGACAGGGAGAGTGGGAAGTGGAGATAGGAGCTGTGCAATCTGTGGAGTAGAGGTTGAGTCATACTTTCACCTCTTTAAAGAATGTCAAGTTATCGGCGCTATGGCTTTTGCAAGTAGTTGGGGTTGCCGGTTGGACTTGTGGACAGCTTCAAATATGGAGGAAATTATTCAGCAGTGTATTGAGCCTAACAAAGAACGTTGCTTTCAAGGAATGGAGGAAGTAATGATTTCAGTTTTTCTATGTACTCTTTTCTATGTTTACTGGAACTATAGGAATTCTTTTGTTCATACCCAACCGGATCAACTGAACAAAATAATTACTTGGTTCAATTTTCTGGTGGAGGAAATGGCAACAAAAAATGTTGACCCCGAGAAGACTGACAGAACGCAGATACTCACAAGTGGAATAGAGCAAAGGTCTTCCTGGTCTCCACCTCCAGAGGGATGGTTCACTACGCCAAAAACCTTAATCGGCGACACTAAATGCGCGATGAAGCAAAAAATTTGCGTCGCGATAAACTAACGGCGACACAAACATAGTGCGTCACCTTTATTTGAACAAAATAGTGACGCAGCCACGTCACTAAAATGTGCGTGAAATCAGCTCTCGCGACACGCGATCGAAAACCGTTGCGAAAAATGTGGCGCGAAGCATATTCGGCGACACAAATTCGGCAAGTGTCGCGAAAAATAAGCGCGCAAAATACATTTCACGACAGGCATTCCGCAAGTGTCGCCGAAAATCTGCGCGCCAAATGTATTTGCGACGGACATTAGTAAAGCGTCGCGGAAAATATACGCAGCAATCACATTCAGCGACGCCCATTAGAGCAGGTGTCGCGAAATAGTTGCGCGCCAACACCTACCACATACAATTATTTCACAATACCGAAATAATCAATATATTCACACCTACCATTCGCTATCTATAAATACGTATCAATATTATGAAAGAAAATCATCTAATCGCATGTTGTATTTATTAATTTATTGTTTGGCATATTATTTATTTTATAAATATTATAAGATAACTTATCTTTATTTGGTTATTAAAAATATTTTAAACAAAAAAAAAATCTTCAAATTAAATTTTAAGATTATTCAAAAAAATAAAAATTAAATTTGGGCTCCAAATTTAATCTTTAATGGGGAGTTTTTAGTAAAAAAAATTATTTTTTTATTTAAGGGATTGTAAATAGCTGGTTTCGAATTGCTAAAATAGCTCATGAAACGAATAGCTATTCCAATTCCATCAATTTTCATTTCAACGAATACTTTATATTTTCCGTATACAAAATGTATATCCTAATTTTAATAGTATGCACAAGAAAAATCTATGGAATATTATATTTTGTTTCTTTCGGAGTTTTAGTTAACTAAGTTTCTGTGACTGTGCCGCCGTCAGTTGTTCATCTTTGAACGTATTATATATACATAGAAAAATTCTACCATACAAACATCTATATATATATATATAAATTGTCAATAAAGCTATTTTTAATCGCTGAACTATTATTAAAAAAATCTTTAATGACAATCTGATTATCTGTATATCTGGATCCCAAAATTTCCTTTTATATATATATGGTAGTGGAAGTGATAGTTAATGCAAAACTACTTAAAACAAAAACTTATTATGTTATAAGATGCTAGTACTCAATTATGTAAACTACAAAGTATAGATACGAGCTATATGGAATCGGGAGTTGCTTCGTCTTCAATGAAATATGAATATGAAACTGAGAATTAATTTTTGAAGGGAATTGGAGTAGCTAGCGCAATATTGGCTTTCTGAGAAGAAGAGAGTGAATAGAATAATGCCACTAGTTTTCCCTGAAACACAAGACATGAATATTCTTGGTAATTATCAAGCAAAGTATAAAACCATAGGCCACGTTGCATTAATAATTCGAAAGTAGCGTATAAAGACCGCCTAGCTATTGTTTTTAAATTAAAAGTGCACATATGCTTTGTTCTGAAGGCTAAGAAATCTAAAGCTTATGAAAAAAGAGAGAATAACAAAAAGATCCAAAAGCTTCACTGCCACAGCATGTAAAAGTTTCCATGCAACTCGGCCTACAAAAACCCTGCTCTGGACGCCATTTCATGTCATCGAAAATTAAGCTAGCTGATCCATCATTCATCACTATTAATTACAACTGATCAGCTCGATCCCATTTGCATTTATCTCTCTTCCATGGCTCACACATTTCTTCCATCAAATTACCAAAACAAAGCAATTTGCTTACTGGGTCTCCTCGTTCTCACACTGTCCATGATGCAGACAAGCGATGCGACTGAATTTGCAGTAGGAGGAACAAAGCGTTGGAGTCCGGATTCAACTGACTACAATCAATGGGCTGAAAAAACTAGATTTCAGATTGGAGACTCCATAGGCAAGTTAACTTTATGTTTTTTTTTTACTATAAAGGTCTGTCAGATTTTTATTTTATTTTTAATTTTTTTTTCCCTATATGCATGCAAATTCAACTTTCCTAAAAAAAAAGAGTCAGCTTTATTTTGCTTTGCAAAATGATTTTTCATCATGATAATCTTGTCCAGAATCGTCCTATGGGACTGTGTTTTTACTAGGCGATGTCGAACAGCTTATGCTTAGTACTCGTGTGGTGCTACATTAAGCGATTATATGTAATCCATGTAAAAAAAAAAAGAAAATTAAAAAAATCAATCTCAATATTTGAAGAAATTCATGTGATGTTTTTTGGGATATATGGCAGTTTTTGACTACTCTTCTGGTCAAGACTCGGTGCTTCTAGTAAACGAAGACGACTACACCAACTGTAACACTGACTCGCATATTGAGAAATACACCGATGGCCACACTGTGGTCCACTTAAGCCAATCAGGAGCTCACTATTTCATCAGTGGAAACAAAGATAATTGTCTCAAAAATCAGAAGTTAGTAGTCGTTGTCTTGGCAAACAGAAGCATTGATCGGTATTCTAACCAAACAAGTCCAGCTTCACCTCCACTTTCAGGCTCAAACGAGACAAACCCGTCTCCGGCACCAGCCAGCCAAGGATCGCCATCGCCACCAACTCCAGCTCCTACAAGTGAAACTCCACCACCACCTCCTCCAAACGGTGCTTCTACTGTCTTTGTGAGTTTTATTGGGTGCATGGGAGCCTTTGCCGCTTCATCACTTCTTTTGTTATTCTAGTTGGGTTGCTTCATATTAAAGTTTGGATTTCTTCATCGGACAGCCTTTTTCTTTCTTTCTTATTTTTTTTTTCTACCTTTCAATATGTATATTTCTTTTTTCTCCCTTACCTTGAGCTCAGTGTATTGAACTGAGATTCGGCTTGGTGGTTTCGTATTTGTTTGTGAAAAGTCTGAATAAGCTGACAGAAAAAAATAATAATACGGTTTGCTTGTTTTATTTTCATTGAAAAACATTAATGTATATTTGAGTAAAGGAAATAAAATGACTATTTAATTGAGTGGATAACAAATTTAATGTTGTTTCAATTTTGCAACATGACACGGTTGAGAATTGAAGTTTCATGAACTTATATACTGTAAAGAAAGATGATAACCAACACATATCAAAACATACATATTGAACACAAAAAACAAAACCAATACTGTTTCACCCTCGCTCTCTTGCTTTTGGTAGGATATCCTTCATATTTTCAATTGATAAATAAGCTTGAAACCGGCTTTTTTCTTTCAATCGTCTTTTTTTCCATCTATTTATTGTGACCATTGTTAATTCATTTAAGAAAAAAAAGAATCGAAATGCAAAACTTGCATACATTATGAAGATTTAACAGCGCATTTGACTATGAATTAATTTCCTATAGTAGAAGCCGTAGTCGGATTCTCTCGCTTCATTCACATTTACGAAGAAATACCTTGCCAACATTTAACAGAATAATCCTCACTAAATTTGGATATATAGGAAAATTAGAATTTCTTTTACACTAGAGAAATTTCACCTACCTATCAAAAATTTTTGCCTAATTCAACTTTTCTCATCAGTCTAACAGTGTTGTGGAGAATTGAATCCATTATTCCTGCTACCTGAAACCAAAAGACAAGAATGCTAATCTTTTCTTTCTATTTTCTTTTTCTGATAGAATGCTAATCTTAAGCAACATTTTTGAGAACAAAAAGAAACACACAAATATAAAATACTAACCGTGAAAACACCTCCAATAATAGCGCATACATTTGTGATAAAATGTGAAAAGGATTTCTGGTTTTCTGTAATCAGAACCTGATTGAGAGAAGGTAATGCAAAGGGTCTGAGAGAGTGATAGCAGATCTAAATTCTTAGTACACTAATTAAGACTAATATTTGTCACTACCTGCATGGGAGAGAGCTCAAAATGGAATTTTGTGACAGGAATGTGTAGACTCTGCACCAAACTGCTGTGTGCCGTGTACTCATACTCCTCGATTAATTTATAGGACCTTCTCGTATAAACCTCAGTTTTAACTACTTGAAGATAATGCTCTATCTGTGAAATAGAATTAATAATCAGAAATATGTGAACATATAGAGTTCAATTCTTGTTTAAGCATCATACTTCAAAGGTTTTTTTGTCAGAACACCAAAGGTGGAGAGAAAAATTAGATTTGATAAATCATTAATGGCCTTCAAGGAGATGGTAAAATCAATGCAGGTAACTGGCAACTTCAAATCTTTAGGCTTCACCATCCACCAGATTAAGGGGTATTTCAGATATAGAAAGCAATTAAGTACATAGGATCATTCAAATTAGATTGTCTCTTGAATGAAAGAGTGGACGTTGTGGTGGATACTTTTTAAAACCAAATTCATATAAAATCATTAGAGAAGCAAAAAATACAACTAAATATGAAGAATATTACAGTGAAACACTTACTGTAACATTTGCACCTATTTCACGGTGATTTATGAATGTTCGACCGTTCAATCTATCATAGCTTCCACCAAGATAAGGTACCAGTCTCTTCACATCACTTATCACCCTGGGTGAAATCATCTTTCCAAATGAAAAATGTGATATGACATGAGACATATTCATCTGAGAAGCATCAAAGGAATGAGTTCCTGAATGAGCTGAAATAATAAGGTTTCCAGGAACCTGCATCACAAACACAACTCATGTTTAAAATTCATAAATATCACAGAGCCCTCTGTAAAGTTTACTTCTAGGCTCAGCTTAGTCAAGGAAGGCTGGAATTGAAATAAAGAATAATTTTAAAATGTATATCACTTAGAAATTGTTCATTCTTATTTGCTCAAATAATCCATAATGGAACACAACTTACAAGTTGTAGGTTCGAAATATATAAAACAGTAGATGGGTTCCTTCAACTGCCAAAGAAGTAATAGATGCTTCTATGGAAATCTCAAAAATGTGAAGCACCTATTGGTATTCTTAGTTAATTGGAAATAATCTTTTTTCTCAAGGTTGAAATGCAATTATATCTAATTTAGATTGCTACTATTTCCTATTTCCATTGGGAATTTACCTTTTTCACACGCACATAGCCTTCAATTCTACATCCTCCTGTCATTGGTGCTGGCCTTTTTGCACTTTGTGTTGCATTTTCGACTTTACCCTCCAAAGCTAGCTTCTGAGACTCCACCGGGATGGGTGCAATCAAATCTTCCATTGCCTGCAACGAATGGAAACTTGACATCAGGCCTGCTGCATTCTTACTTACTAGGCATTGACATTAAACAACATTCATAGATTAACTAGGTCAAACTTCAGAGGCTAAGAAAGCTAGCTCAAAGTCAAAGTCAAACTTGGGATGGAGTAAGTTTTAACTCAAACTTCCATTTGTACCTTAACCAGGCTCTCTGTATCTCGATCCCCATAATAAGATTCATGGTCATGGTGCCCATGATCATCCCTGTGACAAAAAATGCAGAATAATGAGTTTGAATATCTACATTTCTTAATGGAGATGGATGAAGAAAAATCAAAGCATACATCACTAATAAAAGTGAGTGGGTGGATGACTGAAATTTTTTATTTTATAATATGTTAATTGACATTCAAATGTAATACCAAGAAAGGATCATACTCAACTTGAGAACCAAATTTCACATACAAAATCAAATTTTGGTTGTTTATTGATGACTTCATTAATAATCACACATAGTTCCTTGCTATACAAGTGAAAAACATAAGTTGGGAAAATAGAAAGAAAAGAGTTTATTTTCTGGCTTACCATCATTAACAAATGGCAGATACATGGCTAAACCATAGTAGAAATAAAAAGGGACTAAAGCCCTCTAAATTTTTACATATAATATGTTTGTGTCTCCATGTACATATATATACACATCAAATATATTTTATATGGTAATATATGTCGACATCAGATATGGCATAGCAGATCTCAGAATGATTTCAAATCAAAGGTTTCTTCATAACCAATGCTTTACCATATCAAAAACTTCTCAACATTTACGAAATCAAATTCAAATATTTTTAGTTCTTCATGAAAATTAATGTTTGGAAGGAAATTATGTCCCAAATAAACTATTAAACAATTTTATGAGCAGAGTGAACTAGAAATGTAATTCTGAGAATACTTCCAGAATCCCAGTTTACTTCAACAACAAGATAATTTCATTACAAACTGAGAATTGAAGGAACAGAGTAAAAAATATTTATAATCATGTTTGTAGGTGGTTTTAAAATTGAAAACACATTCAGGTTTAATAATAAATCTATATGTTCACAGTTAATTATTAATATTTAACAAATCATATATGTCTACAAAGGTGCATGCAGAGCCACCTCCGTAAGTGCTTGTATAAAACTAAAAAATATATATCATATACCTCAGATCACTTCCTTTACGAAAAATGCGAATGGATGGGTACCCTTGTATATGATTCCTGAATAGTCATAGTAAAGTTCAAGTTAGTGGAAAACAAAAGATGTGTACACTAACAAAACAAAAGTGAGGTAAGTGGGTAAGTTGGCAAGTTGGCATCGACGATCATGATGTAAGCAGAAATTTACTACCTAAAAAAAGGTGACACCTCACATATGAGACAAAATTCCTTGGGAATGAAAAACAGGTAAAATCTGGGAAAACACTTGCATGCTAAGGTAACGCATGGACTAACTGCACAGTCTACCTTGCATAGTCAGACTAAAAATGTGGGTCCATAAATGTCCCCAGAAGTTTAGTGTTTCTCTAACCACATCCTTGTTATTCAAAGCAGTCAACATTTTTCATCAGTAATCAAAAAACTTATTGAATATGAGCACTGAATTTTAAGATATAATCCAACTAAAGTCTCAAAGAAGTAGGTCCAAATAACGTTATGAAACATCCATTGAAAATAAGGTAATGTTAAGAAAAACTCTATTTAGTGTCATGGTGGTTATAGGCAATAGCATTTAGCAAATGAATAGTGCATCAAATTAAATTACATTATAATTTACAAAGTTTCAGTAAAATGCAGCTGTCCCAAAAGAATGGATTCATATGATTCACAGTTCCTAATCTAATTTCATTTTCCATTAAACTGTCTTCCAGGCTTATAAATATGCCTCAAGGATTCTTCTTGCGTCTTTTAATCCCAATTCTTCAATCCAGAAAGCCATTTTGAAGTTAAGAATTAGTTAATCTAAGACATACGTCACATACCTCCTACACAAGTCACCTTCTACTGTACAATCAACCTTTCCCAAAAGAATACGCCCATCCATTTCAGGATCGTATCTGGAGAAAGAGTAGAAAAAAAAAAAAAGATATAAAAAAAATTTAAAAGAGAGGAAAAAGCACATGTAAAACTATTGGCAAAATGCACAAAAATATGAAAGCAATTTCATAATGAAAAAAAAAAATGTAGATAGTCTCACAAAAACAACATAGATTTCAAGGAAGTACCTCTCTCTTATTATTTTGGCTGCCTTCTCCCATGAAGGTTTCTGAAAGAAAGAGGAAAGAACAAAGGACTAATCACAGTAGCATTGAGAATGAATTCAATTTTGAAGACAAGTAATCAATTTAATTTCACAAATCGTCTGTTGATGTAAAACAATTTTACTGGAATTGAAGGGTCGGCTCCCATGGGTTGGCACAAGGATCTTAAACATATTATAACGTGAAACATGCACTAACACACATGCAAATGGTTACACACACAGATACATGCATACACGGGTCAAACTGATCAAATATTACTGTAAGCAAAATGAATTTCCAAAATGAAATTCAAGGAGACTCAAGAAACAAAGAGAGAGTAAAGAATAGATCAGATATAATCCAAAGCTTCTGAACAATTTAGTTGCAGCTTGTTGAATGTAACTAGTCATGCATAGTTGGCAATTTGGCATATATAAGCCAATAAGACAGGTAAAAAATAACAAGAAAATAACTGAGAGATACATAAAGTTAATAGATTTTACCAGGCGATTACTCCAGTAGCACCAAGGAGCATAAAAATTGACAACCAAAATTGGGAACCTTCAAAATAAGTGTTCAATGCAAATCAAGATAAGATACTACAGAAATTGCAATTAGGAATCTTCACAGCCAAAGCATTACGCATTTAAATACTATATGATAAAGTTTGAAACCAAAGTTGGTCCACTCACTGATGAGAAAGTTTATCAAAATTATTTGCTGATAGTACAACAGAACCTTCAACAGATTCATCTTCAACTTCATCTCCATGCTTAATGAAATCAGAAATAGGTCCAGAGTGAAACTCAGCACCAGTGGGCCTTAAATCTGGATCTATAGAAAACTTGCGAATTGTTTTTGTTATATTCAACCTGTTCTGAAAATAAGAAGGCATAAGTTAAGCCAGATGAATACTACATCAACAAAGTAACAAAGCACTTATGATTTACAAAGGTTTATACAAGTGCCAACACAATGTCTAGAAGGTCTAGCAGTATAAGTGAATTGTAATCTTCTCATCTTTTATTTATTTATGTAAGCAAGTTATTTTCTCTGTTTAGCTGGTTACTAAAAATATATTCAGATCTTAACCTGGACTATCAGAGATTCCTTGAAATTGAAATCTCAACGTACTATTAGAAGATTATAAGCTCCTTGGTAAACTCTTCAAGCTCGTTTCAGCTTTCAGGAATTTATGAATCCCCACATCTCAACTTGCTAGTCGCAATTAGTATTATTATTTTGTTTTACGTCAAAATAATCTAAGAAGTCAAGTCTCTACCATGATTGATGCCCAGTAATATGAGCATGAAGTTCATTTTTTTTTTCCTTGAAGACATTCTGCATGCCAAAATGTACAAGGCAAAGATACTAATCAAAGTAGAGTGAAAGATGAAAACAAACAAACTAATTTGCTAAACTCATAAGCAAAATATTTTACTTGTAAAAGTAATCTGAAACAAATTGGGACATGGAAACTTACTGTTCCCAACACGTCACTGACGTCAATCGAAGCAAATTCACAAGAGAGTGCAGGAAAGCTATAAGACAATTAAGGTGATATTAGTCAAGTTACCATGGAAACAAAGAGCCAAAAGAAGCTACATAAATTGACACTGTAAATTATTTATAAAACAGTGCAGGAATAAGTATCAAATGTGCCCAATTAGGCAAAGCTGATATAGTAAAAGAGCATCACATTGTCAATACTTGATCAAATTTAGTCACACTCAAACATGTTACCCTCCCTCTCAAATATATAACTTGACACTGTCAATTATTTATAAACAGTGCAGGAATAAGTAACAAATGTGCACAATTAGGAGAAGCTGATATAGTAAAACAGCATCACATTGTCAATACTTGATCAAAATTAGTCACACTCAAACAAGATACCCTCCCTCTCAAATATATAACTAGTGACAACCAAGGCATATGACTTGAGGTTGAATTTCAAGTGTAAAGTTCCATGTTTTACTATGAGCCAGCATAACGTTAAAAAAATAAAAAAGTAACAGTAAAAACAATACATGGTCAACTCAAGTCTCTGAATTACACCATATCAAAATCAGTCCCTAATCCCACTAACAGTATTAACTTGAATCACACCTCATTGCTCAAGGGAAATCACCTGTAAACAACCCATCCTAAAAGATCTTAGTTATAAAACATCAATCAAGGATATAGAAATTTTCAGCAATACCAAAGCTAGGAAAGCTATAATCCAAACAAGAATAACACATATATGAATACACACAAGTTAATTTCAAAGATGAACCAACAACATCACAGCCACTAAATATCAATGCAGGTAATGGAACTCTACCTTAAATTGAAGTCAATACGTAGAAAGTCCCCATCAGTACTCTTGTCAACAATAACAGATGTAGAAGTGCTGACGGATAAATAATTATTCAATTCCTGCAAAATAAACATTTAGTACATACGTCACCAAACAAATAGAATACGTAAAATATTTGTTATTTAAAAATTAAATTATAAATGTAAGACGTTAAATAGAAAATAAATAAAATAGATAAGAGTAAGACAAATAAACTAAAGAAACAAGAGCTAAAATTAATGAAAAATCCTATAAAAAAATTAAAAACCAACAAACAATATACATTAATACAATATTAGAATATATGTTAACAGATGTAAATCTCTCTCTCTCTATATGTACTCATAAGAACCAACTAAAGGGGTTGGTACAGCCTACCATTCCAAATAAAAACGTCATGCAAAGAGCTGCTACTATGGATAATCCTGCACCTGATAATGATGCCTCTGTCAAATCTCTGGGAATCTTCCTGTAGATGGGTAAAATATTTTTGAATTGCATAAATATAGACTTATGTTAAATACTGCATAACAACCTTTACCACACAGCTTATAAAAAAGGAGAATATAAAATCAGAGAAATAATGTAGCGAGGAGTTTAGTTCATCTTTTCACGTGATTCATTTTTTTTTTCCTTTATTCTTCTTTGTCTCATAGGACAAACAAAGAATATATGTAAAATAGTCACCATCTCTATTTTTGTAAAATTGATATGCATATTGATTCAGATTCCTACTAACAAGGCATCATACTGTAAACAAAATTATTCCCTTGATTTGCAATTGATATTAATATTATATACTCTTCAAGAGCCATCCAAAATTTACTCCCAAGTCACAATGACACTCCATGTGGAGCTACTCTTAAGAAATTTCATTAGGAACTAAGAATTTTATTGTAAGTTAAAGCTTTGATAAATAAATTTTTGCCAGATGATCTATTTGCATCTTCTCTTATTTTCTTTCGCCTGAGACATCTCCCATTCAAATACTCCTTTTGCTTTATGAGGCCCTATCCCTCAACAACTGTATTGAAGTAGACGAACAGACAGGCAGGGACCAAACCCGTCAATCTTCTACTATCTTTTGAATCAACAAAATAAGTGAAGTAGAGGAACAGACCCACAGGGACCGAACCCCGTAAATCTTCTACTATCTTTTGAATCAACAAAATAATCCACACTTACAAAATTCTACTACTAATCTTTTTAAATTTGTGCATTTCTTATAATTTATCAATGCATTTCCTCCACTTAAACTTGAAATAATCTAAATAACCTAACCATTCCACTTCTGCAAAATCCAATGCAAACTTCCTGTTCCATCCTTATTTTTAGGGTCACCAACTTCGTATTTTTCCTAATGTTTTGAACCACCTTCTTCACTGTTTCCACAAGAAAAGACAAATTCTCCCACCAACTTCGTATTTGACAGTAATTTAATTCAGTCACTCCTACATGTTTCTCTAGCATCAAACACATCCGTAAGTACAGCTCCCACTTTTAATTACTGACTTTGAGTGTGACAGCCCAAGTAACAACAAAATGTGATCAAACAAACCCAATTTTATACGAAAATCATTCAATTTTTTGTACATGAATTCAAGTTTATTGAGTAAACCACAATCCAAGGTAAACGATGACCTTTTAGAATCAACCAAATATTCCACTAAACTCTTTATTATTATAATTTAAGAAAAAAAAATGCAATAGTTTCTCACGTCTTAAGCCCAACCATCAGCTTTTAGAATATAATCATATATTCGATTAATTAATCCTTAATCAATCAACAAATTGTCTCCATATACTGCGACAAAAAAATGTAAAAAATAGTTTAAAGCCTCAATATATTCCATAAACCCGATCTACTCACAGCGACTTGAGCAACACAATTTAGATTCGCATAATTTCAAAATATATTCCGGCGATACGAGCTCGAGTGCATACACTCAATCGCTCTCTCACACTAGCTTGCATTTCTCAGAGGAAAAAATGAAGAAATTGTGAACGGAGGAAGAGAGAAAGAAAGAGAGATCAGACCTGTAAAAGTCGACGGATTTGATCTTGCCGCTCGAAATCATGGTTGCTGAAATTGAATGGATTTCAGGTGAGAGAAAGAGATATAGTGTGTGTGTGTGTGTGTGTGTGTGTGTGAATTTGCGTTGGTGACTGAGCTGCTCAAAGTTCCAACAATTAAGGCATTTTAGATCTGTTAATGCATTTGTTTGTAGAAATGCTTGAGAGAGAGAGAGAGAGAAACTAAAAAAAAAAAAAGCCAATGAAGGAACGAATGAGCAAAGCACTCAGAAGTCAGAAGAGATGATTTGGCCTTTTGCCTTCTGCTTCCTTTTTCGTCCCTCTTTCACTAATACCTCCCCTATTTTTTTTTTTTTTTTTTTTATGAAAATACCTCCCCTATTCTGACTGTTTCTTGCGCTTTCCTTTTCCGTTTTAGTTTTTTTTTTTTTTTTTCCCTATTTCTTTTTTTTCTAATAATATATTTGTTGAACTTGCGTATGTATATATAATTTTATTTTTATAGTGCGGAGATCTAACATTAAAAAATTAAAATTAAAAACTTTTTTTTTATAATAACATATATATTCATATTCCAATTAAGCTATGAAAACTTAAAATTATAAAAGGGTTAACTACATTGTTGATATGCTAACGTTACAAGTTGATACTTATTTTTTTTTATTGCATTTTAGTATTTAAACTGGCCAAAATGCACACTGATAGTATTTATTCCCATTTATGCCTGAAATGCCATGTTATCCCTCACGTGTGCAGTGTACGCGGTGTGCGTTGTGCATTGTATAAAATATCATTTTCCACTTATTTAATCAAAAATTCTCCCATGGGCTACATGAGAGTAGGGATGGGTGCGGTCTGGTTTGGTCTAATTTTTTATAAAAATTCAGACTAAATCATAGATGGCGGTTTAGTTTAACAACAAATTAAACCAAATCATTAAGACCATTCAAACCAAATCATTCATAAACGGTTTGGTCCGGTTTGGTTTAACGGTTTAGACTGCGACATTTAATTTTATAGTCCAAAATAACTGCAAAATTAAAATTTAATTTTGTAGTTCAAAATTTAAACTAATTTTAATACTACAATACTAAATTCAAATTAAAAATATTATAATTCAAAATCTAAATTAAAACAATGTATTACAATCCAAACTAAAAATTAACAATTAAAAATATATATTAGTTATATATATTATTAATAATAATAAATATTATAAATGCATATAATATTAAGTGCGGTTTGCGGTTTGGTCTGATTCAAAAATTATCCAAACCGCAAACCAAATCATTATTGACAGTTTTTTAACATAGTAAACTAAACTAAACCATTATTTTCTACAAACCAAACCAAACCGAACCAAAAGCAATGATTTGGTTCGGTTTTGCCCATCCCTACATGAGAGTATGAAAAGACTGAATTTAGGTATTAATTTGTAACATTTTTATATAATTATAATACTAATAATGTAATTAAAGCTCGAATAAATTCACTCTTCTTTAAATAAAATGGTAAATATATATATATATATATATATATATATATTGTATTTTATATCTGCAAAGACAATCCATTGAGTTCAAATTTTGCTTCCTTTTTACCAAAACAGAAAATTTGGTTATTTGAATTTTAAATTTGTCAATTTTTTTTTGGGGGGTAAATTGTATCTTTTATTTGTTTTATTTTTAATGTTTAAGTTTTCTATTTCGGTGGTTAAGGTCACCTAAGATTTATGCATCCTATAAGTGGATTATTTACTTAGAAGCTTCAAGTTTAACTTCATCCCTTCAATTTTTTATTTGTAAGGTTGCAAATTTATTATACTTCAAATAAAATACTATTATTTGTCATCATTGATAATTAAGATATCAATGGGATGATTCTTGACATTAGAACACTAATTAGCATGATTTAATTATATATTAATTTTTAATTCTTCTAATTTGAAAAGTGAGTTTTTTGGACAGTGAATTAAATTGTAAATTCTAATGATGATAAATCACAAATAGCAATTTTTTTTTTTTGTAAGAATCATTCAGATTAAGACTATTTAGTTATGGGGACTGCATTTTTTTTTTCTTTTTTAAAAGCTGGTGCAAGTTAATTATCCAATTATTACAGGAAAAAAAAAAGTGAGTTAATTATCCAATTATTTCGACCAAAAAGAAAGTTAATTATCCATTTATGCTTTGCTTTTCTTCTATGATTATGCATGTAAGATATTTTTACAAATATTTTATGATAATATTTATTTTGAATTTCATAGTATATTTTGAATTTTTTATATTAAAAAAATTGGTTTGATATTGTCTATGAATTAAATAATTTTAAATATGCCAAATAAAATCTAGAAAAATATATACCAAATATCATATGTCAATGTTTTATTGGTTTATATTTAATTAAATTTATTTAATAAAAAATTTACTTATCTATTATTAATTTTATTAATATGTTATAACCAATAAAATATTAACACATTCTATACATGCATATTGATCGATTTATTTAGTACATTAAGCGTTACTTTTATCTATTAAATTAACAATCACATTTGACATATACAATCACATCATGAAAAGAAAACAAAAAGGATACCACTAGACCAACCTCATCCGTTGAATTAATAATAGAGCAGCTCCTTGGAGAAGGAATCCGGCCCAACCTCAAAATCAAAACAAGAAGCTGGAAGAGATAAGGGGTATTTTAGAATTTTTCCGTTTATAATTGTAAAAATAAGTTCTCTTAACAATATAATGCATGCTAAGAAAAAAAAAAATAAAAAAAATAAAAAAATAAGAAAAACCAAGTAATATATTATTGTCTTGTTGCTAACTGAATTGCTAAAAAGTGTGATGCACCTTCATAAAAACCAGATTTAAGAATTACAGTTCTTTAAATGTTTATCTACTTTCAAAAAGGGTAAATTAGATCCTTTTGTTTATTTATGTGAATGGTATAAAAAAACAAGAGGCTTCAGCTACAGAGATGAGCTGAGCAAGACAATTGGAAAAAAGCCACATAAAAGAAAATCTAAAATTAAATTAAACTGACAAAAAAAATGCATATTTTTTTTCTTTGTTTTTCTCAGTAAAAAAAAGATACAAATTGAAAAAGAAGTTCGAAACCAAAAAGAGCAACAAGCATCAGAAACTTTTTTTTTTCTTGTCTGATCTCTCTTAAGGCTTATGAAGATATCTTCCAGCAAGCAAAGCAGCTTCCATGACAACTGATATAACATCAATTACATCATCAACATCGCATTTGTTCCCCTTAAAAGTTCTCCCTTTGGATTTTCTGAAACTCTCCATGCAATTTATGAAGTTTTGGCTGCACTCTTGGCTTAGATAGTCATCTGAAACACAATACAAATATATATAAGTCAAACCTCACAATAATTGTCCATTTCTCTTCTTCATGGAACAAACTCATGTGCGAATAAACACCAACTTGTTCTAATGATGCATCTCGAATTCGATTTAAAAACCCAATTTATTAATCAAATTAAACATAATTAAATTTAGAACTCATCCAACACAGATTGATTATTTTAACATTTAGATAAAGGACAGGAAGATACAGCTGGGAGAAAATCAGACATGACTTTTAATGTAGGTCACACACTCTCAGAGCCACAAGCACAGCTGCTAAATAACAAAACTCAGAAAATATATATATGTCCTCTTTGATCAGACATTATATATCTCACATGGATACACATTTTCTTAAACAAGTATTAATTAGCTGCATTGCATTTCGCTCTTGCCTTTAGCGACCGCACCACTGACTACACCACTGACCACACCGACCCTCTATATAGACTAATATTTTTACCAAATTAACCGCCTTCTCACTCCTGAGGCCCAAACCCTCTTGGCTGCAACCAATCATAATCCAGCATCTGTCTATGTTTTCTTCCTGTCAATTTCTCTCTCTGTCTTTCACTTACTTCCGTCTCTATAATTAATTATTGCAGACATATACGTATCTTATACATCATTGGAAATGAAACCCATCTTAGGAAATTGCATGGTTTTGTGGAAAGCTCCAGTTTTCTTCAATTTCTAGCTGACCCAATTGATCTTTTATCTTTTTCTTTTTATTTTCTTTAAAGGGTCATAAATATGGGATGGTTTAAGATTTCCAGAGTTCATGGCAATTTTAAAGCAATTCAGTTTCCATAGATCAGCAATATTCTGCGACCCATACATATATATATATATATATAATATGATGAAAATGAACTTACTGTTCTTGGACTGCACGCAATTATCGTGCTTCATACAACAAGCATCGAGGCCATCACAGGGTATTTCCCCTGGACATCCGCTGTATAAGAGACCGCAATACTTCCCATATCTCAAAAAAGGAGGAACTGCATTTTCATTCAGGCAAAAACACAAAAAGATTGAAATTTTCAAAGCCAAAAACACAAAGAAATCAGAAACACCATATGAAGTCTATACATTGTAATGGGTACCTGAGCAAAATTCCGATTCGCATTTTTTACTGCAAGCTTTACTCTGTGGATTTGTTAAACAGTAAAGAAGGGAAGGGAAAAAAAAGTTATGAAATTGATAAGTGAGATAGACAGAGCCAAATATAAATATATAATAAAAATGGAGGAAACAAAAGAAATGCTGGGAAGCAAACCACGCTAACAGAGGTACCCGAGGCTTGGACGCCGATATTAAGGGCATGGACTGGACTCGAAGAAAACAACAACAAGAAGAAGACAATGGAGCTAAAAGGAAGAAAACGGGCTAACTTCAAGGACTGGTTAGGAACCATTGTTGGAAAGCTTTATCAGTAAAAATCTAAGCACTGAAATCTTAGGCTTGGGTTTGCTTAAAAGGCTCTCATTTATATGCAGAATTTGCAGAGAGACAGAGAGAGAGAGGCGTGAGGTGGAAGAGAGGAGGTTGGCTTGTCGTATAATGGCCCGTGACATGGTTTTGTTGCGTTGCTTCACGCACATACTCACATCTAAACCAGCAGCATTAAAGTAGTATCAATTTTTTATTTTTCCCTTTTTGTTTTTTCTTCACACGCACCGTTTTGTTGGCCGCTGACCATGACGCCCAATTAGCTTAACCCTCTTCTTCTAATCTTCTCCTACTTCATCATCATCATCGTCATCATACCATCTGGAATCCCAATCCAAAAAGGCCAAAACCCAAGCTCAGGCTCTGAGAGTGAGGCCTCAAGAAAAACATGGCAATTGGTTTAATGCTCAGAGCTCTAAGAAGACAAATTGATCCCAACCCAAAATCACAAATTTTCTCTCTTACATCAGCTTCCAGATCAGTGAGTTCTTTGTTTATCTCGCTCTCTCGATATTCGTTGATGGTTAATATTCGAATATTCATTTTTGGTAACGCTTTGGCTTCTCGTTTATTTTGTGTTCTACTGGCAGTGCTTTATTATTATTATTTAAAAAAAAAAAAAATTTGCCTATCGTTCATGGTCATCTATATTCCTTTTTATATGCATATTGATTTTGAGGGAAAACCTGAATTGAGTTATGCCTTTGCAATGATTCGCACACGTATTCAAATAGATTAGTACGTTGGTGTTGGCTGAACATGAAGGTGGTGCTTTAAAAGCCCCATCCATTAGTGCAGTGGAGGCTGCAAAGTCTTTAGGCGATGACAACTCAATTTCGTTGCTGTTGGCTGGCTCTGGCCCTTCGCTAAGTGAAGCTGCTGCTCATGCTGCTTCGTGCCACCCTTCAGTTTCTCAGGTGCTTCAAACTTGTGGACTTTTTACTTCTGGGGTTTTTATAATATGGGGTCGACATGTTTTCTTTTAAAGTGGATCTAATTTGGTTTGCTTTTCTAGAATACGTTTGAAGTCTAGGGATGCGGAGTTTTATCCATTGTGTTATGGGGTGACAATTTTTTATGGAATTCTGATTGTTGGGGGTTGTTGATATTTCTTTTGTAGGTTCTTGTAGCTGATTCAGATAAATTTACACATCCTTTAGCAGAATCCTGGGCTAAACTAGTCCATTTGGTTCATCAAAAAGGCAGCTACTCGCATGTAATTACCACTTCAAGTTCATTTGGGAAAAACATACTCCCGCGGGCAGCTGCACTCTTAGATGTCTCTCCAATTACCGATGTTATTGAAATTTCTAGCTCTCATCTATTTGTCAGGTAATTCTGCTTCGTTGATTATTTAGTGCTTGATGCATAACATAATGAAAGCTCTATTCAGTATTTAATGGACTTGAAACATCGGAATTCAAATCACTATGTTGATTCTGTTCATGGTTGATTGCATGTTGATTTGTCATTACCTTATAGTATAATCCAAAGTCACATGTGGCACAATATCGAAACTAGATGCAATAGAGTCTAGGTAACAAAAATAACAACTTTTTAAAATTAAAGAAAAATATATAAAGCAAATTGAAACCTAAAAATTTATAGACCAGTCATCACATTTTGCTATATACTCTATATCTACATGTAAATCGTATTAATGAAATTGTTTGCAGACATTACAAAAATGTTGTAATGATAAAGATAATCAGCTTTTTCAATATATGTATCTATAGTAGCTACCAAATGTTGTAAAGATAAAGATAATCGTTTGGCTTTGATTTATTGTTCTCCAGCTTTTTGCTCAGTAGCCTTTTGTTCTTATCATCATGGTCAATTTCAACAGCTAAATGGTTAAAATGTATGGATTTTTCATTATCTAGATCTCTAGTAAATATATCCAACTTCAAGCATAGACTTTACAGACATCTCAAACGTGGTCTATTGTCTGTCCTTCTGCAAGGTGCTAGACAGGACATTTGCCAGCACTTTGCACTTTAGTCTACTGTGTATAATACTCGACTATGTGTCTTCGATTAAGTTTGTTTTTACCTGGCCAGAAGTAAGACTTATGTTTATATGGCAGGCCAATATATGCTGGTAATGCACTTTGTACTGTTAAATACACTGGTGGTGGCCCATGCCTGTTGACCATTAGATCAACATCTTTTCCAGTGTCCCCTCTCTTAGCTGACTCAAAATCTAATGAAGCTCCTATCTCCCAAATTGATCTCTCCACCTTTGGTGAAGGTCTGTCAATCTTTTTCTAATGGATAGAGAGTATAATAGCTGGACTTTGCCTTGAATTTAAATTACACAGAGTATGCGTCCGTTCACACATATTTCTCAATTTATTCTCCTTGATATTGACAATGCTACTGTATTACAAAGTGTCTTTGGTGATTATTCAGATTCAACAACTAGATGATAGTCTGTTAATTAGCGATTAAACTCCAGGTTGTTTTCTTCATTAACAGTACACGCATACTGTGTAATTTAATAGTTCTCTTTTTCAGATCCTATCGGCAATTCAAGATTTGTAAAGGTCACATCTCAAGATACAGAACGCCCTGATCTTGCAAATGCACGTGTAGTGGTTACTGGCGGGCGTGGGCTGAAAAATGCTGAAAACTTCAAAATGATAGAGAAACTTGCAGAGAAACTTGGTGCAGCTGGTATCATCTCCTTAATATCTTGTTGAGCGGAACTCATTTTTCCCCTATGATCTGCACTGTACATCCATTGTTTTAGTGTTGTGTGTGAGATCTGCCATGCTTCCACATGTGGTCAAATATGATTTGTAGTTCTATTGTGACAAACATCACATTTGGAGAACCTTCCATCTTCTATTCCTACGGTCAAATGATTCTGGTGTTGTTATTTTTGCATCTTTTTCTATTTGTTTGATACAGTCTGATATTCATTTCTTCTCTTTTGCTCAGTTGGAGCAACCCGTGCTGCTGTTGATGCGGGATTTGTTCCTAATGACTTGCAGGTGAAACCAATAAATGTTTTTTTATTTCCAGACTTTCAGTCTTTAAATCATATTATATGACATTTAATATTAGCGAGGTTTCATTAGTTAAGTGCTGTTGCTTGATGTCTGTTTCTTATGATTTTGCATTTGATTGAATTTGTTGCAACTAAATAACATAATGCAACATTAGTAGAAAAAAAAAAGAAAAAAGAAAAAAAGAAAGGTCTTCAGCTGTGCATCCAAAGTAGAAAGCTTGATGAGTGTCAATTAGGAACATTCTTTTGCTCTCTAGAAAGAAAGAAGAAATGCAACAATGAAAAGTGAAAATTTTTGTATTCAGATGCTTCTTGTTTTCAATGTCGTCCCCTTTGCACAGGTGACAATATTGCTATTGTTTGAAAGAAGTCTTGTGCAATTTTTGGTGCTCATGTTTCCTGATATGTTTTTCATGCCTTTCTTTTATGCTTGAATAAAAAAGTAGGTATCTCTAGTGCCGTCAGGAAAGCTTGATTGTATTCGGGGATTTGAGGATGTGCAGTGCCTTACACTGACATTATGATGTTTTTGTTGGTTTACAACTTTTGTACACGTTATAATTAGTTTATGTGCTGATGATCTTTATTTTTCTCATTCTCTAATGGTCTTAGAATGGAATTGGTTTGTCTGTTAGGTCGGCCAAACAGGAAAGATAGTTGCCCCGGAGTTGTACATAGCTTTTGGTGTATCTGGAGCCATTCAACACTTGGCAGGCATGAAAGATTCCAAGGTTATTGTTGCTGTAAACAAAGATGCAGATGCACCAATATTTCAGGTGATGTTTTTGAACCTCTCTCTCTCTCTCTCTCTCTCACACACACACACACACACCAAGTTGCAGAGGTTATTTTAATAAGAACTCATGGCTTTCTACAAATGAAGGTTGCGCTTGCTTTGAAAACTAATGCCTAGAATGAGTTAACTTGCGCTTCTTGTTATTCCAACGAATATTTTGGCATGCATTGCAGGTTGCTGATTATGGGCTCGTAGGTGATCTTTTTGAGGTGATTCCAGAGTTGCTGGAGAAGCTTCCTGAGAAAAAGTAGAACTTATGAGTTAGAGCAATTTCAGGTTTCGGAAAAAAAAAAAAAAAAAAAGATTGCAAAAATCTTGTCCATAAAGAACTCAAATTCATAACCAATAATAATTATAAATGAAAAGGTCTTTTTGAATATGCCCATTCATTATCCATTCAGATGAAGCTCTATTTCTCCCTCTGTTTCACCTCGCAAGTCAACCAACTCGCCAATCTGATATGATATGCATGAGACAACCATCTGCCGTAGAGGCTTTTTACTGGGATATAGTGTGTATTTCTCCCAAAATAGCGTGGTTTTGTGTTTTGAGCTCACCTAGACAACGACGCATCTTTATTTGAACCATATTATAAAATAAATAAATAAAGTAGAGAAAAAGAAAAAAAGAAAAAAAAAAAACAACCAACCAACCTTGGTATGGATCACATGATTTAGAGTTGGTGATCAAGATTTACAAAAGTAAATTTGAGGCGTTCAGTATTTGTAAATGCTTAGAATTTTATAATCTTACATTACCATATCACTTGAAGAAAATAAACTTTTATAATTATGCAACAATCATCATGAATTATTTTTATTATGTGAGAGTTGCTACAATTATAGTAAAAAGCTTTTAAAGCGATAGAAGGAAAACTAAAATCTTTCTGGGTGCTCTTATGCTGTATTAATTGTTTACTTTGAAGTCATTTTCTGTTTAATTAAGATTGCGGCATCACTTTGGATCAGTAAAAGGGCAAGTAGCCATGGCTAACTCAAAAAATAATAATAATAATAATTGGAAGGACTAAAATGTTGGTAATTCTAATGCAGAAATTTGTAAATATGACAATAAAAAAATTTAATACAATACGCAGACATACCAGTCAATTAGTGAGAGGACAATGGACATATATTCTGAATATCAATCATTAACAGAATATAAAAAAAAAAAAAAATTATTTGAAGACATTTGAACGCATGCGCATCTGGTAATTAGCGAGACGACAATGGACATCATTAACGGAATATAAAAACTATATTTGAACACATTTGATCGTGTGCGCATCTGGTGTAGTGGTATCATAGTACCCTCCCACGGTACTGACCAGGGTTCGATTCCCTGGATGCGCATGTTTTCTAAAGTTAATTTTTTTTAGCTAGGCAACATATGGTCATTGTAAGTATAAGACTTGTAAGGGTTCAAGTAATAATGAGCAATTTTCTTTGATTTTAATGGCTTTTTTGCTGATAGCCAATTGATCCATACACGACTAATGTAAAATAGAAAATGGGCCACAAAATCTATTATAAAACCCATAAGCATAAAGCATGTGTAATTAATCTCTTAGCATGTGCTTGGTCTCCCTATTAATTTTATTCATGATATGGCTATGACCCTTGTGTGGGAGTACTGCTAGCTACTTAGATCATTTGGGGGATATTTTTTTAGTCTCTTTTTGCTTTAAACCCTTTGACTGCTTCACAATCGACCTTTTGATTTGTTGAACAATCGCTCTATGGGCGCGGATAGATATATAACAATCCGCAGGGATATATAATTATATACAGCTACTTTAGGCAAAGCAAACTTTTAGCTTTAAACAAAACCTAGTTATTGTTCCAACATTCAAAGTCTAATTAATTCCGGTCGAACAAGGTATTAGATTCTATGTGATCCGCTAACTGCTAATATATCTATAATACAAAAACCTCTTGCTTGACTTTCTATTTATTAAGAGTTAAGTCGTAGCATTATTTGAGGTTATATCTGAAGGTTCTCATCCCTTTGGCCACAAGTATTAAATTATCTGTTAGGTGTGGCACATTTTAAATGGGGCCGGGACATATTCTCTGAAATCCATTGCTATTTAAGATTTTTTTTTTTTTTGGTTTCCTACATTGAACGAAGAAAGATCAAGTTGCTTCTTAATTATCAATTTGGCTAGCTTTGTATTCAGAATGATGCTCTAGATAGCAACCAGACATATATCCCCTTATTAGAGATGATCATATACATTTCTATTCATGTGTCGCTGTGGAAATTAATGGTTGTTGGGCATATGGTTGAGAAAGTACTTGAATATAATAAATATATTTGAGCAGGATGTATATATATATATATATATATATATATAATATTGTTAGAACAATATCACTAACCATTTAGAATGCAACAACTCATAACAACAGTCTTATAAACATAATCACATGCATTAAATTTTATCAAACAGCTATGGACTGTCACGCTTTAAATGATAAACGATGTCGGCTACAGTAGCATTTGTATATATATATATGAAAAATATTGCCCAACCAATTTTTGTAGAAGTACTAAGTTAATCACAGTTGGAGATAATAAAGATGAGTATAATAACAAGAAGGGGGCCGGGTGTATATATATATATATCCATGGCCACGGCTTTTGCCCTCTCAACATGTACTAAAAACCAAACAACCACTAAAAATATTATTGCTAAATTGGGAATCAATAGGTGCATGCATGCTGAGAAGAGGCGCACCATGTGACCCAAATTCTTTTCTTGCATTATTTACTAATATGTGAAGTGGGACTAGATTAATTAGCCTTTAATCAATTCCCTAATTAAGATATACATATATATAAATATATATATATATATATAATATCTACGAAATTGAATTGGATATCAATTATTTATTAGGGAGATTCTTTCAGGCTTAATTAATTTATCAGCAGCTGCAAAACAAAATGTATATATTCAACCCAGCTAAATAAGCCAAAAAACACTAAATTAACAATTGTGATTAAAAACCTTAGTCTAATATTATCATGTTCGACTAAAATGAAACTTTCTATATATATATATATATCTGATTGTTTGTGTATTTTGCAGCTTTCAAACGAAGGTTCTATATATTTTGATTGTGAGAACTCTATAATCGAGCTAACTTTTGCTACGTCTTCAAGAATTTTTTTGGTAACTAAGAGCTCACAAATTTATATATTTATATCGGTTTCTTTCATTTGGTCATATCAAGATTTGATTAGGTAAATAATCAACTAGAGACATTCCAATTAATAGTAAAAAGCCAATCATCTCTCATGCGAGAGGTCTTAGATTTAAATTCTTGACCCTAAGAAGGGTTTTCTATTAAAACATAAGTTTAATAGATTGTTGACTGTAATTTCCAGGTTAGGAAGAAATCGCTATGAACTTAGGGAATTGTAATTAATTAACCCTGTTTATATATCTCATGCTCTGTGTGGCTTTGTTAACTTTTTGTGCCGTTCTGACAAAATGAAGCAGAAAATGAAGGATATATATCTATAATATCCTCATTTTTTTATTTTTTACTTCTTAATTTTTTTCCTTCCTTCTTGCTTGTTTTTATATAATTTTGATTGCTTTCTTGAAAGTAATTACAATGAAACTGGTTTTTTGCTTCATAAAATATTGTGCTTTTCCATTCTTGCAGATGAAAAAGAGATAATGGGTCATTAATTTACAGCATCAGTTTTGCATCATTTCTATGCAAGAATGAGAAAGAAAAAAAAAAATTATTTAACAAGGAATATTGTGGATAGAGAAAGGGGAGAGAGGTGATTTTACTACTGCTTTTTATGGATAAAAATATTCACCAAGATTATATAAAAATATCAACCAAGATAATTGACTACCATACACAAAGGAACTAAGCAAAGACCCTTTTTCTTCAATTCTGTGCAGTCGTTTTCCCTCTCCATAAAACCCACTTGGTGATCACTTCTCTCATCTATCTTCCCAGAAGAATTTCCTCTTTCCTATATATAAACAAATTCCAGAACAAAACTTGTCCAAGTTAGTAAAATATAGAACAAAAAAATAGCAATTAAATAAATAATAAATAAATATATATATATATATATAATTAATTGATGCTCTTTACCTGAGAGATAAGAATGTTTTCCTTCTCTTTTGGTTTGATTTCCAACTGGCTCAGATTACAAACCTGCACTTTGTAAAGAAGAAAACATAAAGATTAATTTATATATATAGAAATTCAAGTATATATAAACACATGAACATGATGAGAATAGTAATGATAGAATGAAAAACAAGATTACAAAAACAACAAAAAGGAAGTAAGTCTGACCTTGGGATTATTTACAGGAGAAGTAGCTGTATCCTCCAAAGCATCGTCAAGAATAGCTGCTTTGGTTTTTCTCTTCTTGAAACTGAGTCTGCTACAACCTCTATCCACAGTCCTCAACCCTACGATTTCATCGTTTTCGGCTGCCAACTTTTTGGCGGCGGAAGAAGAACCGGCATCTGAGATTAAAGAAGAGCTTTGACAGCAAGAAGAGAAAGAAACATTTTGGGTATTATTACTGTGCACCAAGAAATCATCAAAGTACATAGTCCAGCTGCTCTCTTCAGGGGACTCATAACTTCTTCTTGTACCAGTAGAAGGAGATTTGCACATGGAATTAATAGAGTTTTCCATTAGAAAAATAAATGAAAGGAATTGGAATATTGGAAGTAATTGAATTTGTTGTGGAAAAGCACCAGATCTTTGAGAGAAACTTTTGTATATACATATACATATATATATATATATAGTAGAAGAGAAAATAATTAATGAAGTTTGGGAAGATGATATGGGATATTCTATGTACTTTGGAAACTTGGTGCAGGACAAAAGAAAAGAGAGAGAGAGAGAGAGAGAGAGAGAGGGTTTGACCTTGACCTTTGTGGTGGAGATTAAGATATTCACCAACAGAGATTTGCCAAATTTCTCTTGGGATGGACTTACATTTGCAATATAAAAAAATATTGTGTTATTGAATTAGTCAATTGGTAACAAAATATTAGACTTTTAGACTTTACTATTATTTTGAACATTTTGTTTATCTCATGATAAATTCATCCTTGTTTCTGGTGTAGTTTTAGACATACATGATGAGATGTTTTGTGGCTCTATTTTTCTGTTTTTATTATGGTCCAGCAAGTGAAGAAATCCACTTCATTTAAAATAATATTTTTCCATTAATTTTATTTATTTATTTTTTAATGTTTTTATATAAAATTTTATTAAATCAATAGTGAACATGGATGTGAGAAGAAAAAAAAAATAAAAAAAGAATAAACAGAAATTCAGACGTATAAATATTACTTATTAACGGATTGGTTATATAAATACTTGATATTTTATACATATCAGTTATATATATTTATATTATATATGTACCATGTCAATATTCATGACACTCCTACAATATCAAAATAAAGTATGCAAATATATTGTAAATTGTAAATGGATTGTTGCATCATTAAACTCCTAAGAGTGTAATATATAAATTCTTCAAAAAAAAATAAAAACTGTAATATATATATATATATATATATTTACCTTCTAGACGACAAAACACAAAACATATTATATCTCACGAGAAATTAAAAAGAGATGGAATTAGAATGGTGTTTGGTTACCATGTTGATCAAAAACTTGTTGATTTTTAAGTCACGCGTTGAAAACTTGAAACATATACACAAACCACCATGAATCATGATTGGACGGAAGAATGTATTCAATTGTGGAACAAAATATGAAGTTTAGCTTATGACTTTAGCTTTTGGACTCCCTTTTATTTATTTATTTTGTTTTGGCTGACGTTAGTTTTATTAATTAGTATTATACACGTCATAAGAGAGAGTGCATTTAATTTTCTTTTCTTTAACTATATATCTCACCAAATGCCACGTATCTACAAAACCCGCTTAAATTAGAAAAGTTTCTGTACTAATTTATATGAATGTTCCTTTATTTTTATTTTTTTGCAAAATATTAAGTTCTATTTGGATGAGAATTAACCATTTATTTGTTTTATATCATAGTTTGTAGCAGTAGCATAGTTGTTTGAGATGAGGACTAATTAAAATTTTGACAACATTCTGAACAGGTCTCTTTATATATATATATATATTTATATTTATATTTATATATATATATATATATATCCATGCTCTTCTTTATTCTCTCTCACTTTTTCTTTTTTTCTTTTTTCCTTTTTTCTTCCCGTTAAGCATTTCCTCAAGTACTTTTATTTCATTCTGGAAGGAAATAATTAATGATGCATAAATATATATATAATATATATATGTCCCTTTCATGAAATTAGCTTTTAAGTAATTAAAGATTATGATTGTTAATGAAAGTACAGTTTCTGATAGTAGAAGAGCTTCCTTTTTCTGATTTTGTAATCCATTTGAAACAAACAGACTAATTAGGAAGAAAATCATAGTAATACTGATAAAGATAACTAGTACTCCGACATCTATTTTTGGTGTACTCTAGAAAGGAAGAACAAAGTAATTTAATAGGGATATTAGCTGTCAGAAAAAAATATAAAATAAATTATATTGATCCACTTCGTTTAAGTATTTAAGAAAAATGATTATTAATTAACTTGGTATCAAAGTAAAAAAATATTTGAAGTCCAAAGTTTAAAAACTCAATTACAACTCCATATAAAAAGTAAAAACATGTAAGGATCTAAAAAAATCCAAAAAATAATAGATTTGCAAGTACATTGTATATGTAATTAAGCTTTTTAGAAAAATGGTAATTCAACTTAATTTAGCCTTGAGTTCTTCTTGGATTCCTATATTAATGCACACCAACTTCAAATATTATTATTTTAAATATATATATATATATATATATTATACAAATGCCTCAGGGAAACTAAAAAGAATATAAACCAAGACAAAACACTTTCATTGAAACGGCAAGAAAGCAATATTGTTCCTTGCCGTTAGTGAGGGGTTATATCTATCAATTGTTCCTCTCCACCGGACTCTTTGCCTTGTTGGAAGCAAACATCTCAACTGACGTCATTTTTGTAATCTTCTAATCTATCTTCCTCTGTCTCTTAGCCATTTCCATTTAAACCTCAAACCCCAAAACACCCATCTTTTTTCAACCAAATTTGTGTTACATTGACAGATATAGTGCCAACAATCTTCTAATCTATGTCTCCCATGTGTTTATTATCCATTTGCACAAAAAGTAAACCCAACTCTAAAAAAAAAAAAAAAAAAAATCTTTCTGATCACTACTTTGAAGAAACCCAATTTTATATCTTATACATTATTAGAAGTGTGTGAGTGCCATTACTCATCTTCTAATCTTATGCTTTTTCATAAGAATTTTTTAATTAGGAAATCCGTGATTTTATTAAATAATAGATGTCTATGTAGTAAATGCTAAGAATTGGCATATTTCATCTAGAACTTTAGATTTAAATTCAAATAGCAGTTTTTCTGGTTAATAAATTTAAATTACAATTAACAATGCATCAAAAAAATAAACATTTTGTTGGATAAGCATCCATAGTTTAACTAAATACACATCGCTAGTAAAAAATTGACTATGATCATTTTCCGTGTCTCAGCCATTTCCATCCAAGCCTTAAACCCCAAAACACCATTCTCTCTTGAACTAATTTTATATTGGTTACAATAACAAATGTTGGTACCACTAATTATAACTATCCTCCCATGTTCTATTAGACATTTTCATTGGAAACCTCAAATCCCGAAACTCCGTTCTCTCTCTTGGATCAATTTTTGATATTATAATACATTACAAATAAGGTACCCTCTTTAATTAATTAACACATTAAACTATATAATTGACTTTGTATCTCCCTTATGACATTCTCATCTTGAAGATTTGTGTAGATTTTGCTCTTATAAAGAAACATAATATACAATATAATAGTATGTGTCAATTATGTGGATTTAAAATATGGGCCAAAACCTACCCTCTTCTCATACTTAATTAGGTGTCAGGTACCATTCCAGTCACCCGTGGGGAATCTAGTTTAGGTCACAAACTTTAATTAGTTCTATCTGTGCCTTTCTTCAATCCCAAAATTGAAATTGAAATAGAATAAATAAATAAGAGAGAGAGAGAGAGAGAGAGAGAGAGAGAGAGAGAGAGAGAGAGAGAGAGAGAGAGAGAGAGAGAGAGAGAGAGAGACGACTATATTCCTAACATGTTTGATAACCAAAATGTGGGGGGGTAACTTACCTAGGTGCCAACATAACTCTAATCAAGAAAGCAGAAGTTTTAATATTATCATTTTCTAAGTTGGAAGTTTGATAGTAAGAATTATAAATTATATATGCACAGAGACACAAATAGCTTTATTCATTTTCAAAATTACAGAGGTACAACAACTTCTATCTTTTTAACTTTTTAGTTTTATTAAAAAAAATAAAAAAAAAATATGAGAGTAATTCCACAATGATCTTCAATGGAAAAATATTAGGTAGTATTACATCATCCCAAAACACAAATTTATGCAGAACTAATTATATAATGTGACAATTTTTATATTTTGAGACCATATAAATGGTCCCACGGACAACTACCAAATTTTGGTTCTTTTCAATGGGTGAGACGAAAAGGTTTCTCCGGCCAGTATTTATTAGCTAATTGAATATTGGAGGGTTAGACAAGGAAAGTTGAAGGTGATGGGTCTGATTTTGAATGACATGGAGGAAGTGAATTGAGTAGTTAATTATGGGGTCCAAGCTAACATGATGCCTAGAGAAATTGTTCCTAAGTTTAGGTCAAACGACTTGAGTGTTCCTTTTCAAAGATTTAATCTAATCAATGGGTTTTTTGGGGGGTCATAGTTAGAAGAGTAGTTTTTTTCTAGGGTTCAATCATCATTATTAGACTATAAAACATCTGAATCAAATGTCACATGGGCATGCCCATTCATGCACGTGTGCCCTAGGCCCGCCCATTGTCCTCTTCACATGCCACCACATGTTCAACTTCTGATGCGCGGACAAATTAGTCACCAATTCCTTTTGATTTTAATGGTTTTAACTCTTTTTATTTTGTTTAGAATGTTAATTCTCATTTTATGTTGAGTACTGAAAATTACTTAAGGAACAAATATTTGGATTTTTTTTATTGGTTAATTAGGGTTTATAATCCCACTAGTAAAAAACAATTGCTATTTTTTTNCCACTAAGTAAAAAACAATTGCTATTTTTTTTTGACAAGGATATACAATATATTGTAAACTAAAGGGAATGTGGAATTTCATCCAAATTTGATCAAACCAAAAATCTAGAAGTGTATTCTCAATTAGTTTTATTATTGGCCAAATCTATGAACACAAAAGTTAAAAATTTGAAAATTGCTAAATTTGATTAATTAAAATGTCATATTTGGAGTTTACTCAAACTAGGAAATAATTATGTTAATTAGTATTTTGTGACCTGTTTACTATTTGTTGAAAAGTTTGGGGAAAAACTTGAGAAAACTTTAGGTTTAATTGTTTGGTTAGGTAATGTTTATGATTTTTCTTTAAAATTTTAGATTTTTTTTTTAAGTCTATTTTTTTTGTTTTGTTATTCTAAAACTTTTACTTTTATTTTGTATAATTGACTTTTATTTCAATAACTAATGGTTGTCAGGCTTTTCATCTAACTATAAATTTAAAAAATCGAGTGAAAAGCTTAAAAAAGACGAAAATAAAAATAAAAACTAAAATGGAAAAAAAAAA
>QANX01000574.1:0-10878 GCA_003254975.1 Ochetophila trinervis
TTTTTTTATATTATAAAAATATTATTTATATTATATATATTCGATTTTATATAAACAATCTCCAAGTGTTATATCAGAATGTCTAGCTTCTAGAAAATCACCAGTTATACATACAGGCAAAGAGTGAAAAGATGGAGAAATAGATATTTTTTTTTTTGGTTTTCTTAATGTAGTTAGATAATAGATTTTCATACATTATTTGATTTTGCAGGACCTAAAAATATCAATTGGGCAGGTTTTGAAGTGGGGTTAGTATGTGTCCATTCTAGAAGGACCACAAGGACCATAATATATATTGATAGACTAGATAGCATATGCATTGGACACTTACTACTCTTTTGTCTTCCTTTTTCTTTTTCTTTTTTTGTGAGAGAGAGTGGATGAATAGCCTTTGGTCTACCTCATGGAAAGCTTTTTGTCTTCATGCAACATATGAACCTCAACCACTTGTCTTATAGCTAGTAATCAATATTTAGCATTCACTAAAGAAAAAAAAAACTATATTCACTACTTGGCATCTTTCTAAGTTTAATATATACTTGAATAATACTATAGATATTAAATTTATTTGACTAAATTTTGGATAGAAATTCTTATGTCATTATTATATTTGTGTTTATTTTGTTTCTAAAATTTTAATAATTCTAATATCATCTTTGATATCTATAGTAACTATGGATTTTGAAAGCTATATTTAGCTTATATGAAAGAAATATTTACTTGTTTGAATAGATTTACTACTTATAGCATATCACCAGCATATATGTCTAATTATAATTAGGGATTTGGGCACTTCATTGAGGATTGATTTTTTCGTTTGTTGCCTAACAACACCTAAAAATGAAATTCTAGTCCAGCCAATAGCTAACATGATCACACATGATCCGTGAATCCAGAGCAAAATGCTCTTCGAGGCTTAGAAGTCCTTCAGTATTTTTTCATTTATCTTGTGTTTAACCTGCCCTGGATTGGCATTTGTGATCTTCTCCATCCATTATGGAGCAAGGAAATGATAGAGTTATGAACATCCAAAATGCTCTGAATAACCTCTCTCTCTAACTGAGAGCCCCAACAGGACAAGCAGTTACACACAAAGTTTTACTCGGAAAAGTTCTTGCCACAAGACAGTTTAGAAGATACACCATCTCTGAAATAATACAAAAGACATGGAGGCTCAAGGCTAGGGTTCAGATTGATAAACTAGAAGAAAACTTTTTCAAATTCTGCTTTGAGGACAAACAAGACAGAGATTTTGTTTACCATAGTAGACCTTGGTCTCTCAACGGATCCTTGCTTATATTGAAAGAGTGGCCAGAGGACAAAACCTTATCAGACATCACATTTGATTCAGCCACCTTCCATTTACAGATCCATGGGCTTCCCCCTATTTTCCTCCATGAAGGCACGACAGAAAGTATGGCAAGAGTATTGGATTCCTGCACACAGATTCCATTAATCATAAATGTATAATAGGTCAAAGATATCTCCGAATAAGGGTTGACATACCTGTAGCAGTTCCGCTCCCTGCTGGTTTTTTTCAAAAGAGAAAGGGAGAAGGGGAATTCTGGATTCAATTTAAAATATGAGTGCCTATCTGACTTTTGCTATAGATGTGGTTCGATTAGCCATGTTACCTGGCGGTGCGAATATGAACAATCGGCAATAATCACTTTGGCAAGTGGCATAATCGCAAAACTATATGGCCTTTGGATCCGGTTTGAACATAGCGGTGGTCTCCTCTTTATCAACCCACAGTCGAAGCAGGAGCTTACCCGGAAACCACTCCCTCCGGCACTCATCACCGAGAACGAAGGCTCGGACCTCGAGAAAGGTCTCTTCATCGAGCTACTAAAAATGGCTCTCCAAGACAGAGAGCAATCTAATCTGAGCCGCATAACACAGCAAAAAGAAAGAATTCAGAAATATGTCAGAACGAGAAAGCCAAAAGCTATGAATTAGATACTCTATATCTAACTTTGAAAAAGCAAAACTGGGGAAATCTGGGAACGCTGCAGGAGAAAGTGATGGAAAGGATTAGGAAGGAACACAGAGTACCAAGAGAAATCAATTCATGTGCAGAAAAGGTTATACATGATATAGTTGCTTTCAATACTTTTGACCATGGAAAGCTGGGCCCTTTAGCAGACGAAGCGGGCTTGGGCCGTGCAGTGATTAAGAAAGCCTCAGGAGTTGTTAACCTAACAAAGAGCCCATTCTACCAGCTAAAATGTAAAAGGCTGGCCCAATTTGATTTTGAAGGCCCTTTAAAAGCTAAGATAACCTTGTTGGAGGAGGAAAATGGGCCAATGACACTGCCCAATAGCCCAATTAGTTTAGAAGAGACCGAGCCTGCTGTTTTCGTGACACCAAATGAAAGGTCTTTTAACTATGGAAGAGGGGAATATGTGAAGTCTTTGGAGTTGGGGGAAGGAAGTGGAATCAAAGAAAGTGATAGAATGAGTTGTTTATGGAAGAAGGAGGCTAAATGTAGGGGAGTGGCAGAGACTCCACCAGAGAGGACAAGAAAGACCTTGGGAGAGAGAAGATACCCCACAAGAAGGAAAATAGATTTTCAATTGGCCGAGGAGGCGGGCCGGAACATGCCTCACCCACACCTTTGAAAATTCTTTCTTGGAACTGCAAGGGATTGGGCCAGCCCGACTCAATCAACTATCTTAAAGGGGTGACTAGAAAGTTTAAGGTTGATTGTCTGTTTCTTATGGAGACCAAATGCAACTTCAGGAGAATGGAACGTATATGCAAAAGGTTAAGATTTCCAAATTACTTTATTGTCGAAGCTCGTGGGTCAGCTGGAGGTCTAGCCTTAATGTGGACTGATGAGGTTGAGTTAGAATGTATCAGGCATTCTGATAGAAAATTGAACTGCATTGTTAAAGATATTTTTGGTAATGTTTCTTGGACTCTTCTTGCTTGTTATGGTACTCCCTATCGAGAAGGGGGGGGGGGGGAGAAACGAGAATTCTGGAAGACTGTGTAGAGGATAACAGAGGACATCAATGGCCCTTGGATTATTATTGGGATTTGAACGAAGTTGTGAATGAGAATGAGAAACAAGGAGGTAGACCTATTTGGAAAAAAATTATTTTTCTGAAGTCTTTCCTGATGGATTCATGAGGAACTGACTTGGGTTTTACCAGTACGATACTTGGAGTAATGGTCGAAAAGGGTTGGCTTGCATTAAGGAAAGGTTGGACATAGTGGTGGCTGATCATGGGTGGGTTGTAAAGTTCCCAAAGGCTAAGGTGGAGCATTTACCTACGGAATGCTCTGATCATTGCCCCATTTTGTTAAAATAAAGGATATTGAGCCTTATATTCAGCGTCCTTTTTGTTTTATTGAAACGTGGGCCTTGAACACTTCTAGCTCTAATGTGGTTAAAGAGGCTTGAGAGGAGAATTGGAAGGACGGAATGGAGTCACCAACTCCGAAGAAGCCTTTATAACACTACAAAAGCGTTGAGGAGATGGAACATAGATCATTTTGGTTTGGCTCACACTAAGATCAAAATCTTGGAAAAAGAGTTGGAAGGTTTTAATCCGGATAATAGCCAGAATACCAACAGGAAGGACATAATTCTTGAAGAGCTGAGAACTCATAGAGCAAGGTTGGAGTCTATCATTCGCCAAAAATCCCGTGAGTTGTGACTTAAGGAAGGGGATAAGAATTCGAAGTTCTTTCATATGAGCCTCATGGTTCGTCGAAGAAGAAACAAAATTGTGGCTATTAAAGATGGCCCTAGCTGGATTCACACTAATGAAGGAAGAAGTGATTATTTTTTAGACAAGTTTCAAGAGCTCTTTCGATTAGGATTCCCCACGATTCCGGTAAATATGGATGGTCTGGGTCAGAACTTAATTTCGAAAGCAGAGAACAAGGCCATTATAGAGATTCCGTCGAAAGCCGAGATCAAAAGATGTATAGAAGCCTTCCATCCTTTGAAAAGCCCTAGTCCTAATGGATTTTCAGGGATATTTTATCGTAGCTACTGGGATACGGTCAGAGAACATATTGTGAAGTTTACTCAAAAATGTTTCAGGTTGAAGAAGGTGCCTCATGGTGTTAACCGTACATTTCTAGTTCTTATTCCCAAAACGAGACATCTGACCAATTTCAACCACTTTAGGCCTATAAGTCTTCGTAACTTTGCCTATAAGATTATTTCAAAAATCTTAATGGAGAGATTGAAGAAGCTGTTGGGAAGAATTGTGTTGCTGAATCAAGGGGCCTTTGCGAAGGGCTGGTGGATTGTGGAAAACACCATTTTAGCTAAAGAAGTTATTCACAAAATGAAAAAGCATAAGGGTAAGAACGGGCTCATGCTTATAAAGGTGGATTTGAAGAAAGCTTATGATAGGTTTGAATGGGGGTTTGTGGGGGCAACTTTTAAGGCTTGGGGGTTCTCCCTGGAGGTTCAAAATATCATTAGTAGCTGCTTGGGCTCAGTCCAATACTCTTTGCTACTGAATGGAGGGATTAAAGGCTCTTTTTCTCCTAGTCAAGGACTAAGACAAGGAGATCCCCTATCTCTTTTCTTATTCGTCCTTTGCTTGGAGTTTATATCAAGACTGCTTCAAAGAGAAAAAGATGGAGGCCGTCTCCATGGAATTAAAATCAGCTGCAATGCTCCTATGATTTCTCATCTTATGTATGCAGATGATCTTCTTGTGATGTGCAGAGCTAACGATCAGGAAGCTTCGATGGTGAAGAGTTGCTTTGAGAAATATTTCAGTTGGTCTGGGCAAGAAGAGAACATTGACAAATCTAGTATTTTGTTTACTAAGAATACTAGTAGAACCGATAGGAAGGCAGTGAAGGAAATTTTTGGTATCAAAGAAATGGCAAAAGATTCGGTGTACTTGGGAAACTCTCTCCTTTTGAGGAAGAACAGAACCAAGGATTTCAAAGTGTTAAAAGACAGGATCAATATCAGAGAATTAATGGATGGAACCGATGCCTTCTCTCAAAAGCAGGGAAAGCAACTCTCATCACTTCGGTCCTTCAAGCTATCCCATCATATTCTATGTCCACCTTTAGAGTCCCAAAAGGGATTTGCAATGATCTCGATGCGCTGGTTCGTAGATTTTGGTGGGAAACTAAGAAGGGGAATGGCAAGTTCCTTGCCTTGAAAGCTTGGAGGGAGTTATGGTGCCCAAAAAGCCAAGGGGGCCTTGGGTTTCAGTTGTTCAAGGATATCAATTCCGCTTTATTAGTGAAGCTCGGTTAGAAGGTTGCTTCGGAAAACAGCAATCTATGGTGTAGAATTATGAGAGCGAAGTATCTGAAAGAGAAATTGTTTTTCGAAGTTGGTAATAGTGCTGGTGTGTCCCCTGGATGGCGTGGAATTCAAAGCTCGAAGCAATTCATTTTGAAAGGGGCTTGCTATAAGATTGGAAATGGGCTAAAGGTTAACCCATGGAAGGAGACTTGGCTTTTTAATTTCCCGGGCATAATTCCTATGGCTAAAGCGAATATGGATACTAGTAATTGGAAAAAGGTGATCGACCTTAGACTCCCGGATGGATATGACTGGAACAGAAGCTTAGTCAAGGACTTATGCATTGAGGAATCAATAGAGGCCATTTTTCAAGTGGGATGGACTAATTTTTTAAGTGAAGATCTCTTGGTGTGGTGTGGGAATAAGAATGGCACGGTCTCGGTTAGTAATTGCTATGCTACCAACTGCAATTCAGATGATATGGCTCGAGAATTTGGACGATTCTTTGGAAATCCAAATTACACAACCGTCTAAAAAATTTTCTTTGGCGTGCTTTGGCCAACGTTCTACCTACGAAGGAAAAGCTGATGAGTATTTTCAAAGATCTGGATGGCTCTTATGTGGTCTGCGAGTATTTTCAAAGACATGGAGAGTTCTTTACACATTTTGAAGGATTGCCCTGGTATTAGGGCTTTGGCTTTCTCTAGTGGATGGGGGGGAGGATTGAAGATTGGCCGGCTTTAAGTGTAATGGACCTTATTGAGTTTTGTCTGAACCACCCCCCCCCCCCCGGGTGTGCATGGAGAACATGGATGGATGGCTCTCGGGTTACGAATTTTATGGCGTCTCTTGTGTATTGCTTTTGGAGATTCCGAAATGACAAAATATTTAAAGGTAAGATTTCTCTTGCAGAGGTGGGAAGAATGCTTGATCAATATGTTTTGGATTTTTCGGAAGGGCTGCAGTACCCTTCAGTTTTTTTGAACCAAAAGAAAATGGAGATCTGGTCTTGCCCAGCCAAGGGCTGGTGGAAAGTGAATTGTGATTTGGCTTTCTTGGAGGGTAAGGCAGCTATCGCGTTCATTGTGAGAGATGAAGATGGTTTGATGGTTATGGCTTTGACAAAGCTGATTTCCTCTCATTCGGTGTTTGATGTTGAATCGCAAGCTATTGAATGGGCGGTTTGTTTTGGTTCTAAAAGGCCTTGGTATAATCTTTGCTTTTCGTCGGATGCTCTAAACGTGGTGAATGTCATCAATTCTCCTTTTGAACCAGTGGGCTGGTTTTCTAGGGAGATTATTTAGAATATTGGACAGGTTATCATTTCTAAAGACTGGAAAATTGAGTGGAATGCTAGAAATTCCAACAAATTAGCTGACCTGAGTGCTAGGAAAACTCTTTTGAATAACTGTAATTTTATGCTTTCTGCTTCCTCTGTTGGATGTCTTCCCAATTATATTTATGACATTTATGCTTTAGATCTCATGGGAAGTTTCTGTTTGTAATCCCTTTTTCAAGGTTCTTTTGTGCTTAATAGCAATCCTATTATAAAAAAAAAAAACACCTAAAAATAAAGACTACCAAAGTATAATTTCAATTTTATAAGTCATCTTTCATTTGGTCACTTTCACTTGTTTTTGATGCTAATGAAAATTTGATGAGAGCAATTCTCATGAAGAATGATATCCTAATTAATGAGCTCTTTCTGTCTTTTTCACTTCATTTTTCTTCACCTACGATACCTAAATTCAATGTTTTATATTGGGTGAAGTTGAAGTTCCAACATTGACCCTTAAATTTGCATAGAAAAGTTAGGTCCTATTGTTATTTTTTTTTTAAATTATATTAGAACTCAAGCATTTTGTTTGCATGCATAATTAAATTTTCCGAAAAATTTAATCAATTACACAAATTTATAAAAAGAAAAAGGAAAAAATACATAAAAATCATTCCACATGGACTAACAAGACAACTACAAATTATTACCAAAAAAAACAAGACAACTACAAAGGGATTAAAAATATAAATTTAAAAGCCTTCGTTTGGGCCCGCTTAAAACAACATTTTAAGTGAATATTTCCAACATTGACCCTTAAATTTGCATATATAAGTTAGGCCCTATTGTTATTTTTTTAAAATTATATTAGAACTCAAGCATTTTGTTTGCATGAATAATTAAATTTTCCAAAAAATTTAATCAATTACATAATCCTTTAATTCATATCAATCCCAAAAAAGGCTGTACAGGAGACCCCACAAATATATAAAAGAAAAAGAAAAAAATACATAAAAATCATTCCACATGGACCAACAAGACAACTACAAAGGAATTAAAAATATAATTTTAAAAGCCTTAGTAACAGGTTTATTTCCCATTTGGGCCCGCTTAAAACTTTAAGAAGACGACTATGTTTTCAGTTTCGTTTAGAAGTCGTCACTGTCTACTGCATTCCATCATCAACATTAGTAACAATCTCATCAAGAGCAATCAAAGCTAGAAATTTGTCCTGCAATAGACATCATGATGCTCATACCCAACAATTTAGCAACAAAAACTTGTTTAACAGCTGGCTTAATCTTAGGGTTCTCTTTAGAAATTTGAACCTTTACAATCATTTTCCTCTCAAAATTCTTCTAAACAATTCTACATTTGGTTATGTCATGACCCACATTTTGATACGGAAAAAAAATTAAAAATGCTTCCCATAAAATTGATAATTGTACACGAATGTAAACCCCTCCAAATCCAACATAATAGAATATGGGATATGACCAGCAAGATAAACAACAACAAGAACGCGGACATAATGATCGACCTAAATCTCCAAAGACGTTAAATTGATTCAATTTTAAAGGAACTCCAAATCTCCAATCTCCTTAGCTAAATACTAAAGAAATTGAGAATGCCCAAATTCTCAGCTAAACTCATAAATTCTAACCCAAACTTGAGAATTGGTGACTTTTGAACATTGGAATTGAAGTTTGGAACCCAAGCTTGCAATCTCAGAACTCTAAGCTTGAGAAATAGCACCCATGAACCAAATTCTGGGAGTGTATTTAATTCAGATTTTAAAAGATTTTTATGAAGTTAAAAAGTCTAGGTATATTTAATACATGCTTTTAAAATTTTTATAAAGTCATGGAATATTAAATCTAAACTTTTAAAATTTTTTAAAAAGTCTATAAAAGTCATACGATATTTCAATTAAGACTTTTTAAAAGTTTATAAAGTCATTATATATTAAATTTGTCAATAACTTTTAAAGACTTTTATAAATGAAAGATTTTTGTAGACTTTTTAGTCAAAAATGAAAATTTGATGCTCATAAAAAGTCTCATACTCTCGTCCAAAATTTTTGTAGATTTTTATAAACTTTGTTAAATTATTTCAATTAAATTTATATTATACATCATTTTGGAGCTTGTTCATCCTCATATTTCTTCTCCCTCTCCCTCTCTATTGCAAAATTAAAGTCTAATAAAAAAATTGTTATGAATTTTTTCTCTTCTTTATTATATATTTGCTAATAATTAATAACATTTTTTTTTTATACAAATGCAACATTTGTTTAATATATAAATATACCAAAGTGCAATAAACCCGTTATTTGGTTTGAGAAAAAGCCTAAATGACTATTTTTCTATATTTATTTTTTTATGTTCATTTACTCTTGTTTAATATGAAAAATAAAATGTCTAATATTTTTAAATAGTGAGAAATAAAAATAATTATGAATTTTGGGTAATAGTTTTGAAATAAATTTTTTTTATTGAGGTAATTTATATTTTTACTTTAAAAAAAAATAATTTATTGACCTAAGAAAATATAATTATATTACTATGAAATCTATATTATATGTAAAAGTTAATGAAAATATACTAAAAATCTTTTAAAATGAAAGTCTATAGAATTGTATAAAAATCTTTCACAGTTATGTAAAATAATATAAAAGTTTTTGAACATTAAAGTCTATAAAAATCTTTGAAGAAGTAAAAAAATAAAAAATTTATAAAATTCGTTCAAAGTCTATGAAAGTCATTTAAAAAAGTTTATAAAAATCATTTAAAATCAAATACATTTTTATAAACTCTACAAAAGTCTATAAGAAACTACTAAAATCTATAAAAGTCTGTGATTTAAAAAAAATCTTCAAAAGTGTTTTGAAGTCCTAATTGAATACACCCACTCAATTTATATCTTCTCTAGAGTGTAAAAGAACTTGGAAATAACCCTAGATTACTTTATCTCTAATTTTGCAACCTCCATAAACCATTAAGGTTTTCTTGGTCACTTTTGTAAAATCATGAAAATATCTTTATCAATTAATTTAATGGTATTAAAAAAAGAATAGGAAGGAATTCTTTTTTCTGATGAATTACCGAACCAATTGAAAGATCTTGTAGACATTTTTGTTGAAGTCATTTGTTTTTAGTTAGGGGTTCTGGCATTTTCGAATTGGTAATTCGCAATAACCTGAAGAAACTTAGGGGTTCTGCTTTCTTTCTTGGGGAACAAGAAAAATTAGAGTTTTTATTGCACTTCAAATATCAGTCACTGATAGAATGGGAAATTATGTTGAATTATATCAATGAGGTAAAACAAACATGAAAATAATTAAATGAGAAATCATAATATAAATAGGTGCCATTTTGTTAAATGCCAAATTTTCAATGTACTTAAAAACAAACCAATAAGTATAAGATCAAAAATGTTTAAACCAGCCCTGCATTCCCTAACTTGTCTGGACTGGGGCTATTTTGTTTTGGTTCAAAGTTTACTACCAAACCACTGTTCTAATATTCTGACTCATATCAAACTGATAATTAAATTGAAGCTAAGAATAAAAAGAAGAAATGATATTGTCAATCTCATCTGTTAATTCAGCAACATCAGGAAAATCAACGCAGTCGATGACATTTGAGTTCAAATCTGCTATGTCTTGCTCGTAAACCAAACAGACACCACATGCTCCAAATAAGACATCAGAGTTATGGCTTTCGAAAGAAAACTCAATCACACTGCCGTTGTTGTTGTTCTGCCACTAGAAGTACATTCCACAAGGCAAAAACAATAACCAAAGGTGCTACAAAGCGCCAACTCTGCTTGAATAGGACTTGATCTGTCCAAATCCCCAGTCTTGACCATTGATTCTTATATCACAGTAAAAAATTGAGTGTGTTTGAAAGAAAGCACACAGACAAAGCAAAACCCCTCAACTTACTGTTGCACCAGTTTGGACCAAGTTGAAAACTTATCGAAGACTCAAAACTTTGATGAGTGAACCAGGCTGGAGTTTCGTTTCCAGGAAGAACAATATCAAATCTTTTGCTTGGATTAGGGGGATTCTGTAGACATTGAAGAACAACCATCATGCTTAACAACATTTAGCATTAAATACAAACTCAGACAATTACAAATACAAACGTAGAGAGAGAGAGACCTGAAGGTATCTTTTCAGTGATGCAAATGCTGTCCTTTTGCTGCCTTGCCTCCTTACCAATTCAAAACAGTCCAAACACGATGCAGAACACCGTAAGTTGCATCGGTCATCCAATGGATCAAGAAGCTGTCTAATGAAGTACATTTATCAACCCTCACTCTAAGCTAGGTGGAAGCTCTGGACCCAAAGATTTTAGATTTT